>JAFEMH010006226.1:0-131162 GCA_022495995.1 Adenophora triphylla var. japonica | reverse complement strand
GTAGGAATAATGACCAAGGAAAATCCAATGTCTATGTGATGACTAGGTGCAGGCGAGATGAATGTTGAGCGGCTAAGGGTGACAAAAGAAGCACCGTCTACGAGCCAAAAACGAGATAAAAGACCTTATAAGCCGAAAGCGAAAAAAGCGACTCGATAAGGAGGATCGATCCTAACTCGGTTGAAGTGTACCCAAGCCAATATCTCCTTATGGTCCCTGTTGACCTCTTCGTACCCTCGCTAAGTTGAAGCTAGAAAGAAAGTTTGGCCAAGACCATGGTGCCCATAGATGTCACCCCAGATGAGGTCGTCCAAATGATTGGAAATATCCACTAAGGAAACATCATTACCTTCCGACTTAGACACGCCAAAATATGGGAGCTAGTCATAACGAACCTCTTTACATCACGAGTCCAGTTAGAAGAGCGTCGATTGCAGTATTAGTCGATGGAGGGTGCACGCAATGAATGTCTTGCCGGCTAAAATGATGGATTTATTGGATGCGAAGCCAACGGACTTAAAGCCTTCTAGTCGAGACTATTAAGGCCTATGACTCCCCTTTGCACGATCGGTTTTGGGGATCGCCACTCTCAAAGATGTGGTTCGGAAAAAAGGTCATGGACGTTGACTTTCAAGTTATTGATATTCCGATTTCATTTGCTTGCCTTCTTTGGGACGGCGGCCTTGGATCCACCGGATAAACGGGGTAGCCTCTACTTTGCATCGGTGCGTCAAATTTCGGTCGAGTGATGGAACTATCACCACCATTTATGGAGATAGTGTCACGGTAGAAGGAACCGGCCAAGACTGAGGGATATCCCGATATTGGAGATCAAGCACGATGATGAAGGGTTAGCATTGGCCCGGATTCTCCGTAGCTTCTTCCAAGGCACAAGTGTGTTGCATGACCTCACCACTACTTCCGATAAAATCCCTCTGCCATGAGAATGATGCGAAAAATGAGTTATCTTAGGGACTTGGATTGGGTAGAAGACTTCAAGGTCG
Organism: Adenophora triphylla var. japonica; assembly: GCA_022495995.1. NCBI lineage: Eukaryota > Viridiplantae > Streptophyta > Magnoliopsida > Asterales > Campanulaceae > Adenophora > Adenophora triphylla. Next base: position 130,158 of record JAFEMH010006226.1, on the reverse strand, counting down.
TAACACCATCATTGATGTGAAGGAGCAGACTACCGGATATGGCTTGGGGTACAAACCGAACTCTCGGGATGCCGAGAAAAGCTAAAGGCACGAAAGGTGAAGGGGTCCGGCTCCATCCTTACGGTCTGTCTCGACCCATTACTTTACAAAAGGAGGGACACAATATGATGAAAGTGATCGCGAGATCTCCTTGCGAAAACCCTTCTAGAGAACCTTGAGAAAGTTAGGGGAAAGCCAACCAATCCCGTTCGAAGAATGTTCCTTGATTTGCCGAGATATCCACAGGGCTACCACTACCGTTTGAGAATGAGTACGTCTTGAAAGGAAATCCGGCCGGTGTCGAAGAGTCGGCATCAGGGACAATGGACTTCTCCGCCTTTGAGTTAGCTCTTCGAATCGGCCGAGATAGAAAGGCCCGGCGGATGAAGGCGATCAGTGGGGTTTGCAAGAGTTGTTTGACGAAGAAGCACAAATCCCGAGACTTGATCGACTTGATTGAGACGATAGAGATAGTTGCCGTTATTGGAGACGATGGTGAAAGTCATTTTGATCCTCGCACTTTGGTGACTAAGGCGAAATGCCATTGAAGAATTGGGAGACATTCTCGGGGCCGATAGTGATCGACATCAAATGATCACGGAGCTTGGATTGGTACCCGTCCTTCTCAACCAGTCATGTCAAACACCTGTTGTCTATTCGGTCGAGTCGGGAATCTTTGAATTCAGTCCTCGAGAGTCATCCGAAGGCCTCACGCCTGAGGATTATGAAAATGTAATCGATGTCATCTTTCCCCTTATTTTGAATGAAATGACAAATCTTTACGATTATCCTCTTATTGCCAACTTAACAAATGATAAATTAACTCAAAACTTAACAACGGTTAATAATGAATCATTTGAACAAGATGCGAAACACACTAAACAAACAATATATTAAAGAAATCTTTAAGCGGGTTTCGAGAAAAAAGGAAAACCGGGCCCAAGGCTGCCGAGGAGGTTTTGATAAGTGTGAACTTGGGTACTATTGAGGAACCTAAAGAGACGCGAGATTGGAAGCTTCTTCGGGGGTTGAAAGGGACAGATTGATCATTTGCTCGGAGAATACGTCGACGTGTTTGCATGGTCATACAAGGATATGCCGGGGCTAGACAGTTCGATAGTAGAGCACGAATCCCTCTAGCACCGAGATGCTAAGCCGGTAAAGCGAGCGAGAAAGATTAAGCCGGAATGGTCTCTACGGGTCAAAGAAGAAATTGAGAAGCTACTGCGGGTAGGGTTCATCGAGTCATTGAATACCCGACATGGTTGTCCAACATCGTGACCGTAACCAAGGACAATGGGAAGGTCTTCTTTGTGTGGATTTCAGAGATACTGAACAAGGCCGGCCCAAAGACGACTACCCTCGCCAAACATAGACATCGTGGTGGACTCCACTGCGAACTACGAAGTCAAATCCTTCGTTGATGGTTTTGCGAGGCTACAACCAGATCAAGATGGCCGAGGAAGACCAAGAAAAGACAGCCTTCACCACACCATGGGGAACCTCTTGTTATACGGTAATGCCATTCGGGCTCAAGAATGCCGGGGCTACTTACGAAAGGGCGGCTGACCGCGCTTTTTCATGACATGATCCACAAGGAGATTGAGGTCTACGTAGATGATATGATAATCCACTCCAAAGGAGAGGGTGGGAAGCACTTTGTTGACCTACGAAAATTCTTTGAGAGGTTGAGACGGCATTCCATGAGACTAAACCACCGCCAAATGCACCTTCGGAGTGACAAGGGGAAAAGTGCTTGGGTATATGGTCACGGAGCGAGGTATAGAAGTTGACCCCAGAAAGATCAAAGCCATCATGGATATGAGGCCACCTCAAACCAGGACGAAGTCAAGAGCTTCATGGGTAAATTGCGGTACATCGGCCGTTTCGTCAATCGGTTGACCACTATGTGCGAGCCCATCTTCAAGCTCATGAAGAAGAATGTGGACACGAGAATGGACCGAAGAATGCCAAGATGCCTTTGACCAGATCAAGGCATACTTAGTACATCCCAGGTACTATGCCCCCACATAGACGAAGCCTCTTCGCTCTATCTCACTATCAGCAGAACACGGCGGTTGGGGCTATGCTTGCTCGGGAAAAGAAAGACTCTCGGGTAGAAACGCCATTTACTTTGTCGGCGGAAGCTACGGGAGTGAGCTCAATTACTCGGCATGTGAAAAGACACGTGCGGGAGGCGAGTGCAGGTAGTCGGCAAATTGAAGCATTATATGCAAGCCCACCCTGTGAATTTGGTCTCGAAAATGGACCCCATCAAGTACATCTTTGACAAGCCTTCCCTCTCGATGCGTTTAGCAAAGTGGTCTTTCTTCTTGGCGAATACGACATCAACTATGTGACCGGAAAGGCCATCAAGGGTCAAGCATTGTCGAGATCACTGGCGAACTTCCCGATAATGAAGACGAGAGGGCACGAACCCCAATTCCCGAGATGAAGGGATCTTTGCGGTTGAGCACGAGAATAGATGGCAATTGTTCTTTGTGGAGCCGCTAACAAAAGAGGAAATGGTGTAGGAATGCTATTGGTCGATCCGAAAGATGAGCATACCCCCATAGCCCTCAAGTTGAACTTTCTGCCACGAACAATGTCGCCGAGTATGAAGCTGCATTCTTTGGTTTGGAGGTGCCTTAGAAAGAAATGTAAAGGAGCTCGAAGTTTACGGAGACTCGGCCACGATCATCAACCAAGTCTCCAACAAGTGGAAGGCTGTGGACCCTAATCTGCAATGGTATCATGCCCATATGGAGGAGTTATTTGGACGGTTCGGAGAAGTGACTTTCCACTACTTGCCGAGGGAAAAGAACAGTTCGCGAGATGCCCTAGCTACTCTAGCCTCATTGGTAGAGATCCCGAGGGAAAAGCCATAAAGCCCTTGAGTGGGTAGAAGAGAAGCCCCGACCTTCTGTTGTGAAGTGGACACAGGACCCGAGCCTATAAAGGAACCTTGGTACAATCAGTTACCAATTCCTCAAAGACGGAGAGTCGGCTTTCGAGAGACGAAGAAGGTAGACCAAAAGAAGGTGTCGAGCCAAAAGCTTGCGAGCCACGAAAAGGTTGGCCTCCCATTATGTCATCCTAGGAGGCAACTTTGTACAAGAAACGCTATCAAGGACCACTCCTCTTATGTGTCACTAAAGAAAGAGCTAGAGAGTTGATGACCAGAAGTCACTTTGATAGTCCTTTGCCGGTCCTCACATGAATGCGAGCCACGATGCAAGTGATCCTCGGAATGGGTTACTACTGGATCTCCATGGAGACGGCTGCGTCCGGCACGTCCGAACTGCGACAAGTGCCGGCGGTTTGCCAACCTCAACCATCTCCCACCTCATGACTGCTTGCATGGCGACTCCTTGGCCGTTTGCAACTTGGGGCATTGACGTGATAGGGAAAATAGCCCGACGGAAGCAATGGGCACGAGTTCGTGTTGTTAGCCATCGACTACTTCACCAAGTGGGTAGAGACCAAGTCCTATAAGGTCCTCACTTCCAGAAAAGTGGCCCAGTTCATCAAAGAAAACATAATGTGCAGATATGGGGTGCCCAACGAGATCATTTACGATAATGGGTCACACTTCGAAGGAAGGCTGCGATAGGCTGCTATCGAGAATGAGTTACTCGCCACAAGTCGTCCCCGTCTGAGACCTCGGACCAATGGAGGCTGTGGAAGGCTGCTAATAAGACACTCGAGCGGATCATCAGGAAGATGGCCACCCGTGAGTCGTGATTGGCCCGAAAAGCTGCACCTAGCACTGCAGGGCTACGAACGTCTGTCGGAACGGCCACGGGAGAAACTCCTTTTGCCCTAACTTACGGGATGGAAGCAGTGTTACCAGTGGAGTTGGAAATCCCGTCATTAAGGGTCCTCCTGGAAAACAGTGTCAATGAAGTAGAATGGCTACGAAGCCAGCATGATTGAATTGGCCTTGCTCGATGAGAGAAGGCTCAAAGCCATGGAGCACACCCGAGCCTACCAGAGGCGAATGGACAGAGCGTTTGATAAGAAAGTCAAAGCCAGAAACATCAAAGAGGGTGACTTAGTCTTTGAAAGTAAAGCCCCTACCGAGACAACCCCACTGGGAAAATGGGAACCCGTTTGGATCGGCCCTTATGTAGTGCGAAGATGCATCGGGAGGAGCAATGAAGCTTGCAGACTTGGATGGCAATCCCTTTGTCCACCCGGTCCAACGGTGATAAGCTCGAGGAAGATACTATGTCTAAAAAAAAAATAAAAATAAAAAAAATAATAATAATAATAAAAAAAAAAAGAGGTGCAAAAAGAGTAATGCCTAGCTAGGCTGAAAACCCCAAAAAGGGCGGTCTAGGCAAAAGACAGGGTTGCACATAAAAAAAATCTTAGTGCAAAAAGAGTAATGCCCAGCTAGGCTGAAAACCCAAAAAAGGGCGGTCTAGGCAAAAAACAGGGCTGCACATAAAAAATATATAGTTCACCAGAATGAACTACGAAGACCTGAGCCCCTTAGTCTTTCTTGTAAAAGGGGAACGTAGGCAGCCATATATGGTTCGGTCTAAACAATAAAAAGGACGATTAAGTTTCCATGAAATGTGTCCTAAACAATAAAAAAAGGGCAATAAAGCTTCCATAAAGTGCGTCCTTAGCAATAAATAAAAGGGTATTTCAGTTTTCATAAAACGGGTCCCAAGTAATAAGACATTTGAATTTCCATGAAACATGTCTTGATTAATTTCTAAAATAATATTTCTTGTTCATTACAAGTCAAAAATTTCTTGATGAGTTCAAGCACGGTCTACCTCTTGACTCTGCTAACCTGCTAAAAAGATCTAAAATACAATAAAATGCCTAAATAAACTAATGTGTTTGCAAATGGCAATAAGAGGATCTTGAGAAAAGACTTGTCAGTCGTCATTCGCTAAGTCTTCTTCGGTCTTCTTCCCTTTTCCTCGGCCTCGTCGAGTCTTCTTCCTTTTCTTCTCAATAATGTCGGTATCCCTCATCCCGACCTCCGGTATCCTCACTGGAGCCTCCACTAAACCTGTGTCAATAAGTGCTCTCTCTATCCGAGCACGAGTCCGTATCTCCTCCCTCTGAGACTCAGTCAAATGAGCAACCTCGGACAACCTCTTGTACCGAGCCTCCATGTCCCTGACCAAGTCACCTGATTGGTTATGGCAACTCGCCTTAGCCTCGGTCTCCCTCAGAGTCCTACTCAAGTCGTGGTCATCCCCCAATAAAACTCGGCGTCTATCCTCCAAGATAACCTGAGTCGCTCCCATCTCCCTCTCGTACCGAGTCAAGTAGACAGTGGTCAAGATCGTGCTCTTCCCGCTCCTAAAGATAGCCCCAGGTGGGAAAGCAGTGTATATCCAAGCCCTCGAGAAAAAGTGAAGCCGGGCCGGGTCCCTCATGTCTAGAGACATCACCTCCATGGTCCTGGATGTCCTCCCGGCCACTCAAAGGCTCTGTAGAAGCCCCAAACCGCCCGGATACCAAGCGGGGTATGTAGAAGGATGACCGGCGGAATCCTCGGAACCCTCACAAAGATAAGACTCCCGAAATATCCTCCTGGGTCCGCAACCTCCAAAGTGTGGTATCCACCAACGGATGTCCGAAGTGGATAGCCTAGCCATCATCGCCTCCAGCCTACACCGTTCTCGCCGCCTAGGTGCACCTCTCCGAGAAATCACCCAAGGGCACCGAGTCGGCAAAGCCCTGTGCAAAGCCCCGAGCCTCTCCCCGCAGCCCACAAAGTCAACATAGCCGGACTCCGGACCTCATGAAATGGTCTCCCGATCCATCCCGTCGATCCCATGCAAAGTCTCCCCCAAAACCGAGTGGGACGATATCCTTCCCGGCCACGCAGTCTCTAACCATGTCCAAGAGACCACTATGACAGATCCCCACGGACTCGGCGGTGAACGGAGCGAGAGAATACGCAAAGGATAAATGCGTCCATAGCCACCGTGGTCGCAGCCATATCTGGAGACCCAACCCTGCCCGGGATATCGTAAAGGTCAATCCTATCCGGGCTACCATCATCCTCTCGGCCTCTCCCAAAGGAATCTACGCGTAAAAGATGCAAGCTTTACCGCCACCGGCACGTCTCCGATCAGCGGAATAGATATAGCCTCAATCTCGGGACCCCCAATCAAGGCTCGGAAGTCTTCATGCGTCGGGACAATCTCGTTATAAGAAAAGCAAGAAACATGTCTCCTGGACGTCCTTAACTTTGCCGCGGCTCTCAAAAGGTCCCAATCGGGCGGGAGATCCCTCAAATGCCATAAAGACTTGAGCTTGAAGGAAGAATCAAGCAGCCCCTTGTGATTTTGGAAGTTATGTCTCGCCCAAGATTGAAGACCGGACGTAAAATGGTCTCTCTTCCCCTTTGTAGTCTAACGGGCCTCTCCATCGCAAAAGTGATCAAAGGTGGCGTCTTTAGGTCCAAAATGTGCTCTGGGAACAATTGGGACAAGTCTAGAGTGAAAATGAAATGAAATGGCCAAGCCTTGCTTTTATTCGAAAATAACCGCCTGCATTAACCGTGAGCCGCACGGCTTCATTTGCCCAGAGACCTATCCGCACGGCTACATTAGCCCTCTCGCAGAAAAAAATTCTGCAAAGCAACCAAAGTTGCTGCCCAAGGGAGTTTTCACACCACTTTCTCAACCAAAACCCGTACAAAACATGTCCGGAAGCCACCCAAGCAAGCTTTTATATCATTATATATTATTTTGGCCCAGTTTCAGCCCCAATTCCAAGCAAAAAAGTCGCCACAAGGCTCAGATAATATGCAAATTGAAAAAGCATAAATTAGAAAAGTAAATAAAGTGTAAATACAATGTCTTCGCCCCACCGGCGTCAAAATAAAGCAAAAAATAAACAAGTTGTGCATAAAAAAGTGTTCATTGTTTGTTCCAAATATACTCTAGAGACCCCCTAGGCCTCAGATTCTTCTTCTTCCTCATCACTGCTCAGCTCATAGACGCTAGGCTCTCTCATCACGTCCTCCTGGTCGCTCGCATCGGAAAGAGGGATGTTGTCGTGCTCGTACTCCGCCAGCTGCTCCAAGATATCGCATTAGGACCTCGCCCACGAGGCCCGGCACCGGATGAATACTCCGAAGCCGAGGAAGAGGATGCCGCGCCCGACATGCCTCCTTTTGCGCACGAGCTCCCCGCACGCTTGTTGACGCTTTAGTAGCGCACTGCTTCTTGACTAAGGATCGGCACACGTCTTTCCAACACTCGTTCGCCCGACCAACCCGTCATAGGTGCGAGCCGGAACCCGAGAAAAAGAAAAGAAAATCTCGAAAAATCTCGTAAAATAGAAAATCTGAAAGCTAAAAAGGGAATAAGACCCTAAGAGTATACTCACGGTGCTATCAAAGTGGCGGGGTATACTGGGGCTCCCTCGTGTCGGGACAGGAATCCTCATCCTCCTGCATCCGTGTACGACGTATGAGAGGTGTGCAGGAGGGATAGGCGGGTCGCAGGCTCATCCTCCCCATATCCCCGAGTGACCGCCGCCTTCGCGCCTTCGTGGCGTCCTCAGCGCCGCTCCACGAACACAAACGTAGGGGTACCCACGTCAAAATACTCCTCCGCAGCCTATACCTCCCCGGTACCTCTCAATCTCATCCGCCCGCGCTCCCTCGGGCCGCAAAGATCCGTGCCGGGAGGATCGTGTGGAGTAATGGCGTCCAATGGAGGGACATGACCATGCCGCTCGAGAAACGGTCCCCGTATATATGATGTCGCAAGTCGCCCCAATGAGCCACCTCCTCTCGCCTTGTCACCTCAATAGCATCTCCCAAAGAAAATCTCCCCGATACTCGCCTCTGTGGGTAGAAGTCCACTCCATCCGGTCCATCCTTATTGAGCACTGTGCTTCACCATCTTGTAGTCGAAAGTGATCCGGGTCTTCCCCGTGAACCTATCCCTCACATCTCCCTCCAAATAACCATCGCAGGGAAAATGGTGATATCACTCTGCTGGTTCCAAGGAAAGAACCCGATCACCTCGCAAAACCAGCCCGCATGTTCAAAAACATCAAAAAGGTCATTTTTCTCATAAGAAGTCTCAAGACAGAAAAGAGAAAAGAGAAGAGAAAGAGAGGCTACCTCAAGGGCAAATGAGAAGCTCCCATAGAAGCGGCTTTGTTTCGACCGTACATGTCCAGAGAGAAGTATAACTACCTAATCCGGCCTCTCCCCAAGAGACCGTCCCTATCCCATCCACATCAACCAAAGAGTCAAGGAGGCAAGTCATGGCTAGCGTCCTGTAATTAGCAAAGATAGTGACCGACAAAGATCAACCACACGAAAGCTCTAACCACTGCGGGCGCCACATCACTACCAAAGAAAGTCCCGCATGCAGTTCTAGACTGCCACCTCGACATTCCTCGTCTCCATACCCAATCCCTTGGGAATCAGCTCAAATCCAACCAAAGCCTGGAACTCCTCAGCTGTAATGTGGTCTCTCCAAGTCACGGGCCTCCCGGTGAACCGTAGGCCGCAATAGCCGTGAAATCGGTAGGAGTCACGTAAGCTCTCCCTACTGTGTGAAAGCTATGTGTACTGTCCCACCAGAACTCAGAAAGATCCTGGATCAAGCCCTTGCTCTTCGAGGTGATGTGAACACCCCTGCCGATAGCCTCCACAAATGCGTCCAGACCGGTAGCCCTCACCAACTCTTTAGGGTTCACCCCATTCTTCTCAAAATCCGGGATCCTCTGCCAAAGCTTGACTGCTATCTCAGATGGTCCTCTAGACTTGTTCTCCTGTAGACAAGCACAAAAAGAAGTGTGTCAGTCCTTCATCTCATTTCAAAAGCATGCATATATTCACAAAAGCGCACATGTTTTCAAAAGAAAATCATTCACAAAAGTTTTTCTATCATCATTTGCATCAAAAAAGCGTCTTTCATCACTTGAAACGCGTCATGTCAAGTCCCATTGCTTTCCTAAAGCACAAAATCACAATTTTCATAATTCTTTGCACATAAGCATTATTTTTCAAATAAAATGGCATGCATGAATCATTTTTCATCTTCCAAAATCATGTTTTCTCATTGAAAATCAGAATTTTGACCTAGTTCTAGCACAAGGCAAGAACTCCGTCTCATATTTAGACAATTCTCATTCTTACTTCATTTGCGAGAAAAAAGTGAGTCATTCTCATAATTTTCATCAAATAAATTGCACATGCATATTCTTAGCCTCATAGGTTGTTCATGCATCTCAAAATCATTCAAAAATCCTAAGAAAATCCTAGAAAATTCCTAAGTTCGGGTTAAGCTCTAAATTATTCAAAAATCAAGCAAAATCATCGGATTTGAGCCAAATAAGAACGCTTACCCCAACCGATCGCGGGTTCGTCGATTTGTGCTCCCTCCTTCCCGGATAGAGCTCCGATGGAGGAGTGAGAAAGTCATACCTCCTATCCGTCCGGACAAGCTCCTTCCTCCTCCATCTAGCGGCGGCGGAAACATTCCTCCTTGCTTGTCTTGGTGCCGGATCCATCTCAAATCAAGGGAAGCAAGGGAATTCAAAGAATTTCGAAATTCTTTCTTCTCTCCTCTCTCTCTCTCTCGGCTGAATGGGCGGCAACAATGCCCAATAGCCCGTTCAAATCTGTTTTAATAATCTGTAAAAATCAAGTTTCCAGCCGTACGGCTTCTTTTTCCAGCCTCTCATGCCGGGCGGCCTCTTTCGCTCTGAGCAAAAATTACGATTTTGCCCTTGGACTTTCCACTTGGGCCTCCAATCCTCGTTATCCTCTAACTGAGATAACACCCTCTTCAGAAGATATCCCTTATCTCTGAAGCAATTAAGCTTTATTCCCAGTCGCCTCCGTTAATTTCGTTATAACGGGATAACGTTAGGTGACAACCTCCGAATTGTCAAGTTTCTCTCAACTTAAGCTACCTCTATCCCGAATAGTGACGTACGCTCAAGTTTTCCTCAACTTAAGCTACCTCTATCCCGAATAGTGACGTATGCTAAGTTCTCTTAACTTAAGCTACCTCTATCCCGAATAGTGACGTACGCTCAAGTTTTCCTCAACTTAAGCTACCTCTATCCCGAATAGTGACGTATGCTAAGTTCTCTTAACTTAAGCTACCTCTATCCCGAATAGTGACGTACGCTCAAGTTTTCCTCAACTTAAGCTACCTCTATCCCGAATAGTGACGTACGCTCAAGTTTCTCTCAACTTAAGCTACCTCTATCCCGAATAGTGACGTACGCTCAAGTTTTCCTTAACTTAAGCTACCTCTGTCATGAATAGTGACGTATGCTTAAATCATTCTAGCTTTGGCAACCCATATCTCTGATTCGAAAGAGATTGAGACGTATGCTCAAGTCATTAGCAACCCATATCTCTGATTCGAAAGAGATTGAGACGTATGCTTAAATCATTCTAGCTTTGGCAACCCATATCTCTGATTCGAAAGAGATTGAGACGTATGCTCAAGTTCACCAAACTCTAGCTACCTCTATCTTCTCGACAGTGACGTAAGCTCTAGTTTCAATTAGGTGACATCCTCCAGTAATTGTCAATCAGGTGACAGCCTCCATTAATTGTCAAAATCTCAAGAATCCTAGACATCGTTCCTAACTATCTAGTGATGCTTGAACTACGATCAAGGCTTGATTCCTCCGGGATACGTAGGTAGCCTTTTATAAAAGGTCCAGCCATTCGACCACTTTGGTCACCCTGTTTCTTTGTCACTCCTCAGTGATAAAGCAGCCCCTCATAGAGGTTCAGATATCCGACCACCTTGGTCACTCCTAGCATATCCCCAGTAGGATCAATTGCTTGACCTCCTAGGTCATTCTCTCTTCTATTTCCCCAGCAAGAGGCCAGTCTCTCTTCTCCATTCCCGGCGGATCCTAATTCCGAACTACGGCCTGGCTTGATTCCTCCGGGATACGTAGGTAGCCTTCCAGAGGTTCAGCCACTCGACCACCTTGGTCACCCAATCCGTCTCGGCATTCGCCAGATCGGATCCTTTTCTATCGACAACCCCACTCGCCTTGCAAGTGACGTTGCCGAGGGGCTTCGTAAGTACCCAAATCCGGCTCATGCCTTCGGTTAAATTTCCCGGCAATTTCGGTAAGTTTCCCGGTAATTCCCTGACCTTCCTAGTGTTCCGGAAATGTTGGAACAGTCCCAAATTAAATTAAGGGCTGAAGGGAGCCTTCCTAATTAAGAAACACGTTTTTCTTAATTAGGAAGAGGGTTCTAGAATTTTCCACCTTGCATGGTTCTAGAAATGCTGAGTCACAATGGATAATGCCGCACGGCTGCATTAGCTCGATGTCCCTAGCCGCACGGCTTCATTAGCCTTATCCAGACTGCCTATAAATAGAGCCCTCCTCTACCCATTTCAACACACACAATCCATAGCAAGTCACCCACAAACACTCCAAATACGTGAAGAATACTGCTGGAAGCTCAAGAAGGTGAAGAAGAAGGCCAAGAAGCTCCCTCCCTCCTCCTTGAAGATCCAAGACCAACCTCTCCTCCTAGCTTCGACCAAAGAAGAAGGAAGCTATTGGTAACCTCGCACGCCCTACCTTTGCATCCTAATTGCTTTATAATTTGCTCATTGCATTGTCTTTATATTGCTTGGGACTTGGTAGATTAAAGATCCTATCTTTATATTCCCCCTTCCCTTTGGCATGCATTAGACATCATTTGTCATAAAAATGTAGTCTTTTCCCATAAAGGTGCATCCTTTGCACCTAAAACCCCCATTTTCAAATAAAAATGTCATCTTCATGCATCCTTTGCATATAAAAATCAAATCTTTTTCAATCAAAATGCATCATTTGCATCCAAAATCCCTTGTTCAAGCATCATTTGCTTTAAAGACCATGTCTTTACCATAAACTAGCATCATATGCTTTTCAAAATGCAATCTTTATGCATCATTTGCATAATGAATGCCAATTTCTTCAACAAAAATGCATCATTTGCATAAAAATCAAATCTTTATGCATCATTTGCAATAAAGATTATTTCTTTAAACTAAGTGCATCATTTGCAACCCAAAAATGTCATCTTTTCATTAAAGATTCATTTTTACATACATTTCCCCCATTCCCCATTAACAACCTAGGAATGGACCGGTGTAAAAGATCCTATCTTTACATCGTTCCTTCCATTAAAGGTTCCATATCTCTTTAGAAAGGGACACCTTGAACCCTATATCTCCGATTATCGCTTAAGAAAGAGTATGAAGCATCTATATGAGCTCGGCCGTCTTAAAGCGTAGGATTGATGGGCTAAGGACCCTCCTTTTCTAAAGAACCTCATCTTTGACCAAAAGAGAGTCATTCTCTCGATCACGCAAGTCCCGAGGGTCCCGAGGTTAAAATGCGATGATCACAAGTCATAAGATGAGGACGGGATCATAATCCCAAATACATAAAATTCCAAGGAATCCCGAGCGACAACCAACAAATGGTTTGTACGTCCGGAAGACAACTTGGGACATTCCCCCCCTTTTTCTCAAACACATGCACACAAGAAAGCACGCAAGCAAGCACGATTACTGAAATCTTGGGAGACTTGCTCCGGCAAGGCACTTTGGGTGAACGCCAAACGTTCTTCCCAAGGGGTAACTTAACCTCCGAACCCAAGTAAAAACCTTTTTTTCAAAGTTTTGAGGTAATCAAAATGGCGTGGCGACTTCGTTTTTCAAATTAAACTCGGATGTCTTCAAACTCGCATGAATCCAACGAAATTTGGGCACCACATTCACACCACTGAACTCCCCCATAGCCAGAACCCAAAAGTAGAAAAAGAATCTGAAGGTTATTCCCCTAAAGGGGCAAGTGAAATGACTGATCCTAACTACATTGGACAGAAAACATGAATCCTCTGGAAAAACAATACTTTTCTGACATGCTACATTTTAGAGTTTAATTATCTCACTTCAACAAAGCTCTCTGCCCAACCAGCATAAATATTGACAATCCCAGAGTAGTGGGCGTGGACTACATTATATTGACGGAAAGTTGTAAACAATCATCTGATCGCCTATTCAGCTACTTCTAGGTAAATCATGCAAATAAAGCCCATGTCTATAGAAAAATGTGATTCTAAACCACATTGTTCAAATCAACAAAACAACTACTAGTTCAAAATAGAATTTAAATACAGGGTAGACAACCAAAAGGAACCCCCTGAGTAGCTGAGAGAGAGAGAGAGAGTAGTCAGAAACTACCTGATGTAAGAAGCGGGAAAAAAAGGAACCCCCTAATGTAACCAACTGGTACAACACCAACGGAAGAAGCTAACCTCAATAAAGTAAAGGCTTTATTCTGATGCACAAATGGCCAATTTGATATATTGAAGCAAAAAATGTTTTTCAAACTGGGTAGGCATTAAAACTAAACCAAAAAATGCATTTTCAAACGGGGGTATAACTAATAAAACAAAGATTTGTTTCAACTTAGAACCAACACAATATAGAAGGATCACAAATTCTCTTATCTGCACAAACAAAAATGGTCTAATTAATCCAATTCTTTGCATTATTTGCACAGAGATTTGTTTAATACATCACACATCTGGCTATTATTGAAAACAGGCAAATAGGTAATAGGCAAATAAGTTGACATTGCCAGAACATTAACAAGGAATCCACATATTCAAGCTACAGAACATTAATTTGGATTAAAACCATTACAGATCCAAAGCCCTTTTAGCAAATATACTTGGAATAATAAGAAGCATGAAACAAGAATCAAAACCAAAACAAATAGCAACAACAACACCAAAAAATGAGTAAAATTGAAAATGTGATGGTTACCTTTCTAGTTCCAAAGCTTCGCAAATCAAGTGCTCTGACTATTGATCTACAAAACCCTTGTAAATCGCAAGATGAGAGCTAGATCAAAAGCCCTGAAACTGGAAGAAATTAAAACCTATATAACCTTAACGATCTGATCTAAGCTACAGATCTAGTCGCTTACCTTCTCAAACCCTAATAGATTTGAAGAAAATCAACAAAACCCCAATAGATTTGGAGAGAATGGAGAAATGAAGGAGAAGAAGATGCGTTACTTAGAGGAACGAGGGAGAAGAAGACGCTGCAAAAGAGTTGATATTATTTTCTGGTGATTCCAAGCATAGCAAAATAGGGTTAGGTAATGAGAGAGAGATTACCGGAGGAATCCGGAGGAAAACGAAGGGAGAGATTGAAGCGGCGTGATTTTTAGAGAGAGTTAGCAAAACCGTAATGAGAGAGGAGAGAAGATATTTGTTTTAACCTATGTTTCGTGTTGTTATGTGATGGCTTTTTTTATTATTATTATTAAATCTTATTTATTTATTTATTTTGAAAATTGATTTATTATTGAATAGTTTATGAGACGGTTAAGTCCATCACATATTTATTAATGCAGTCGCATATTAAAATGTCTCTCCCGCCAACTTCGACCGCAAAAATTTCCCAGGTTTTTTGGACTGCCTCTCTAAAATGCGACCATTTTGTTTGCGATTGCCTTAGCCATTTCCTAAACATGTCTACTGCGACGGCCTTTTTGGCCATCGCAATAGGCCATCACATATTCCTCTTTTTCTTGTAATGCGTCCCACCAGATGTGTTCATCATTTTGTGGCGGTCTTGGGACCTCGGGGCATTGACTTGACACGTCTTTCCCTGGAGGCCTTGTGGCTTCATGTCGTAGCTGCGGGTCTCGTATAGGGGCAAATGATTGCATCCCGGGGGACAATGAGAGACGTTGGGAACTGCGGGAGCGGTTACGTCCTTGGGAGCCCCAGATGGTTGGGGGGTGGACAATGTTCCGAAATGATGCATGGCACCTTCGATCTAGGCCTGTTGCTCGCCTTGGCCTTTTTCAAGAGCTATGACAGCTTGCCAAACTTCCTCCATTGTTGGGAAATTTCTCGGGGGTAAGATCCCGTTTCCCTCGTTGTTATCTGCCGACCTTTCCATGGGAGTGACAGGTTACTCAGGTGGCTGTATTGGAATGGCGGTTGGACCTTGCGGCTCTGACGCTGGAACGACGGTTCTCGGGTACTCTCAACCACTCTCGGTTTGCTGGAGGGGGTGACAGGTAAGGTTTAGACATGGGAAGGCCTTTTTTTGGATAAGGGGGGAAAGCTCATGCGACATGCAGTTTCCGTTTTTTTTTATTTATGCCCTTTTTTTTGTTGTTTTAATTTACTTAAAACGTGTTTTCTCAGAATCCTAGGTTGGTTGAAAAGTATTGCTCTTCTTTTTCACAACTATGCTAGTTCCTGGGTCAGTGGAGACCATCAGTGCGGCTATAAGCCCCTCGTTTTGCACCTGTATTTCGACATCCCGGGGTGGACAGCCCCGGGCAAGGGTCCTATAGGGCAAGCAGTTTCCACCGGCCTAAAAGAAAAATCCGAACCTAAGGACCGAGCCTGTCATGTTCGTTTTAATGTGTCGGCCATGTGAATAATGAGCAGAGCCGGCACCTGAGTCAAGATCGGGTCGAGAGTTCGCCATGACCTCTATTTGCCTTGCTTGCACAAGGGATCTGTGACGTTAGGCGTTGGCTATGACATATTGTCATGGATAACGTATTAAAGGCTTGATGACATGGTGTCATGTGGGCATGGATGTATATCCGGGATGGAGCATTGTCCGGGTGTAGCTTTGGAAATCAAGATCAGGTCAAAATTTTAGCATGACCTTTCATCGTCTTGCTTGCGCAAGGGATCTTGAGTTCCGAGCCTTGACTCAGAAAATGGACGACATGGGATATGTATCCAGGCTTTATGACATGGACTGGGTAAAAACCAATCGAGTCTGGACAGGGTGTGACGCAAGCGTGCATGGTTGACACTGGCTAGGATGGGATGTTTGGAATGATCCCGTGCACGTCCAAAAGGCGTCAGGAAGACCAATCGAACTGCAACTGAGACCACTCCGGGTTGAGGGTTGTAGTGTGCTGTGTACAGGATAAGAGTGCATATAGTATGCGATCACTAAAATTCTTTTCTTAGTAAAACAGTAATTTTTGCAGAATTTTTAAATGTATATACACAGATGTATTATGATGCATTTATTTTGTATTTTTATTTCTTTTTTTTGTAAATAAAAAGTAAGCACATGCACATACACACAACTGTTAAAGAAAGGGATAAAATGAAAGTTTGACCCTCATCAATGTTTTAAAAATCTTTTTTTTTTGTTTAAAAGTTTTTTTAAAACAAAATATCCCCAGCGGAGTCGCCAACTGAAATTACCTGGATCCGGCTGCGCGGGCCCCGACATCTCACGGTTTTCGAGTCGGGCGGTGTCGCTGTGTTTGTTTGGAGGAGTTGCCACGCCGTTTTGATTTAGCCCAAAACATTGAAAAAAGGCTTGTTTAAAAAACTGTTATTGTGTGATGAGATTTTGAGTTCGGAGGTCAAGTTATGCCTCGGGAAGAGAATAGCAGAGCTCACCCGAGTCGCCTCGTATAAACAAGTCTTTCGATATCCCTATTTCTTTAAAAGTTGTGTGTGTGTGTGTATGTGCTTTTAAAATGCATGCTGAATGGGATGTCTACATTGTATGCTTTGTATTGAAATAAATTGAAATAGTGTAGGAAGGAAGCCTTACCAATGTTGGTTCGTGTTTGTCTTCCGCTTGATAATAGTGTTTGAGTGTGAATAGTTCTCCGGGATGGATCGGGATTGCTACGAGGATGTACCGGTGTCTGAGGACAGAGCTTCGACGTGCCTCGAGAGTGTTAGGTGTGTCCTTGGGCAGAGTTTCGGCATGCCTCGGGAGTGTTGGTTATACTCGGGCAGAGGTTCGACGTGCCTCGGGAGTGTCGGTTGTACTCGGGCGGAGGTTTAGCGTGGCTCGGGAGTGTTGGTTGTACTCGGGCAGAGGCTCAGAGTGCCTCGAGAGTGTCGGTTGTACTCGGGCAGAGCTTCGGCTTGCTTCGGGATGCCTCGAGATTGTCCAATAGAGTTCCGGCGTGCTTCTGGATGGACCGAGATTGTCCGACAGGGCTTCGGGATGGACCGGGATGCCTCGAGATAGGTCGTAATGCCTCGGGATGGACCGCAATGGCTTCGGGATGCCTTGGGAGTGCCTCGGGGTAGCTCGGGAGCGCTCGGCAGGGCTTCAGAGCACCTCGGAAGGGCTCGAAAGGCCCCAAAAGGAATCGAAAGGGACTGGGATTGCCTCGAGAGGACTTAGAGGGGAGCCTGAAGGCTGGGGGGAGAGAGGAGAGAAGGGAGGAGTGAAGAAAATGAGAGGGGGAGCCCTCTATTTATAGGGGTAGAAAAACTGCAAAATGGTCAGCGCGAACCATTCTCCAAAACCAAAATTTTGGTTTTCCTTGATTTAAGAGAATTTCGTGGACTTTAAGGGTATTTCGTAATTATGATGTCTGGGTGCAAAATGGTCCGCGCGGACCATTATGCAGGCCAAATATTTTCCAAAATTCCTAAAAAGTCCTTTTGACTTGTTTTATCTTAGAAAGGTCCCACCTTGGTTTGGTTGGTGGTTTTTGAGGTTTTTGATGGTTACGGGTGTTCGGGATCACGTTTGTGTGAGTCCTCGGTGTTTCCCGTGTGTTGGATGGGGAGCGGTCCAGATTGGGGTACTTACAGTTCTGCGGAGCTTGTCGCCGTTCACCAGATGCATAAAAAAGTTGCCATCCAAATATGCTAACTTCATTGCACCACCAGAAAAGATCTTTTGTACCACAAATGGACTAATCCATGTGGGTTCCCATTTTCCTTGAGGGTTAGACCTACTTAGGGGATTCTCCCTTAGCACCAAATCACTAACTCTTATGTCTTGGTGTTTCACCTTCTTATTAAAGGCTCTAGACATTCAATTTTGGAATGCTCGGGTGTACTCTATGGATTTCAAGCGGCGATCATCCAATAAATCCAATTCATCATGATGGCTACGGAGCCAATCTACTTCTTTGATCTCATTTTCCAGAAGGACCCGCATGGATGGGATTTCCAACTCTGCTGGTAACACTGCCTCCATTCCGTATGTCAAGTCTAATGGGGTTCCTCCAGTAGCGGTTCTAAGTAATGTCCTATAGCCCCAAAGTGCCAAATGTAACTTTTTTGGCCAAGTCCTAGGAGGGACATCAGTTGCAACTTCGCAAGAAACTGATACCTCAACAATGTTGATGAACAATGTTGCCAGGTTGCAATATGAAGTTTCTTCTCTTCAAGCTGGTTCGTCTAGGGTGCGTCATAATGCATCACCTAGAGCTTTCCAAGGTATAAATCCCAACATGGGGTCTAGTATGTTCTCTCCATTCCAGCCAAGGAGACTCGGCCTTGATAGGGATACAGGGGCATTAACTGATAATATGGGAATCTTACCGATGACTAATGCAACCACTGACAGTGTGGTCACCAATCCTGAGATTGTCCATGTGGGGACCCCGACCCGGAACCTTAACTCGTACCCCGAGTAGGAGGTTCCCCTAGCTTGTAAAAGTCACCTAAATTTTAAAAACATTTGTTTCCTTGAAAATATACCAACTCACTTTCACAAGCCAAGATAAAACCAACTATAAACATCTCCACTTGGAGGCAAGTTTATAAAACAACTTTGAAAGAAAAGCAACAACCTGTTTAGTTACATCATATACACGAAATAAAATGAGCTTTACAAAATAGTTCAATATACAAGTTTTCCCCAAAAGAGTAATATCCAAATGCTAATCCCAACCAACTAACTCTAAACATACCCTGACAATCCCAAAAGAAAACTGTCCAAACTCCTTCCCGACCTCGCTGGTTTGGGCCACCTGTCTCAGCGCGATCTAAAACAGTAAAGGGAGAAGGGGTGAGAATAAATCTCAGCTAGCTATTATGATGCAACAAGATGCCATATAAGATGCAACACATAACATGGTTGCTCACAACACATTGTTAAAGGGGTAAACACATTACGTTACCTCAGTTTACCTTTCCCGTCTGAACAATATGTCATACAAAGTGGGAGTAATAACTCCTGTCTTTTGTGAACTGCTTAGGCATATTCACATCTTATAAGACTCATTTTTCAGTGAACCATATAAGATTACTCGCTATCTGTAAATGTTTTTGGCTAAATACAGAAGCTATCACCCCAACTATTGCCACAGAAGGGGACATTCACAGGTATAATGTAATTCGATCAACTTATAAAACATTTTTCATAACTGATTGAATTCCATTATACCCCTAAACATCAGCTGATAAACACATTCAAGAACATAAACTGTTACTTGAAAATAAATCCACAATCGGGATATCAATCCAATAATATGGTATATTACTCATGTTCAAACCATCACAATAGTGCAACTTATGATTTCATACACTATTGAACAAACAAACCATGAATATGTAACCAAACATTGGCACAATATAACACAAATGAGTCTTACATACCCACACACAACATTGAGTACCCTACATAAAAGGTTCAAGATTGATTTACCAAGTTTTGATCAACTTTGTTGAAGTTTCCATAATGCCTTTCAACCATTTTCAAGACAATATTTAATCATCTTCCTAATACTCTTTTTGACAATTTAAGACATCTATGGATAGCTCATATGTTGTACTAGGATTAGAGTGTCCAAAGGTGTTAAAGTATGTATTAGGGAGTTAGGAAAATTCTCTATAAAAGGCCAAGTTACAAAGCTGAAAACAGAGCAGGGCACGACTCATGCCCTACAACACGACTCGTGCCCCAGTCCAGCACGAGTGCACTTTTCTACACGACTCGTATCACGAGTGAAAAGGCAGGGGACCACTCATGACAGGGAGCATGAGTCGTGCCCCTCATCAGAATTCAGACCTCCGCTTTGAAACATCAGCAAAGGCTTGAAACTTGATTTTTACCCCTAACCTTGTTCACCTCAAGCAACAATACCAAACCCAACTTCAGTATTAACACATCCCAAACCATTTCCCTCCATTCCAATTCAAGAAAAGTGGTCAAATACCACATGCAACACTTCCATAACAACCATTATAACATTAACCTCAAATTTACTTCTATCCTTTCACCTTAACAACAACACCATAACCAAACCTCAGTTCAACTCATCCCAATACATTTCTAACTCAAAAGAAAAATGTTCCAAAATGCCAAACAACATTTATACAACAACAATAACAACTTTACACATTGAATGAGCAAGGATTGAAGGGAAAACATAATAACTTACCAAAAATAATTCAAAAGTGAGAAAACTTTATCCGGATAGAAATGATCTCCTCGGCTTTCTCAACATTTAGATGAAGACAAATCGCAAAATGGACAAGAAAAGAATTTATGGGAATTTTATGAATGGAACCCTAGGTTGAGCTTTTGAAGACAAGGAAGAAAGAAGAAATTACTTGGCTGGTTATTATAAAGCTCTCCATGGACAAACTAAGGATATGCATTAAGACATTTTCACCTAAGCTCCTCCAAGGCTTGAATTGCTACCACTAACTACCTTAAATTCCAACCTTTACATATTAGCACCTCACACTTTATAAGCTTTTATTTAAATTCTCCAATCTTATAATTTCACTACACAATTTCCTATTTATTTCAAGTAGTCATTAAAATGGTCAATTTAATTTATTAACATACATAAAATGTCAAATAAATTATTAAAATATTAAAACTATCACATAAGACTAACAAATATTATGAAATGCATAAAATGCATAAAATGAGATGAAACGCACCCCACCCCCACGTGCTCAACATATGCTCAAACTAGTGCCTAAGGTTAGGGTCGTGACAGTCCAGACCACCGCGATAGCATTCGTGACCCCTATCCAAGGACCAACAGGGAGTGCTAATCCTCAAGGTTATTTTAATACTTATTATGCTGATGCTAACCCCGATGCAGGAAATACGGTGAACAAACAATTGCAGGAATTGAGGGAGATGGTGATGAATGTACCTGGGATCACATTATCGTGCCACCAGGCTTCCCCAACATGTTATAATGAGTCCCCCTTCACCCTAGCCATTGCCAACAAGGTGATACCAAAGAAATTCAATTTTCCTCACATGAAGCAATATGATGGAGAACCGATCCCTTAGAGCACATTGCCTTATACCAGGAGAAGATGGACGTGATTCACATTCCTCTATAGTTCAAGGAATCTTGCCTTTATAGGGGCTTCGGTTCCACCTTGACTGGTGCAGCCTTGCGATGGCTCATCAACCAACCTCTAGGCTCTATTGGATCCTATGCTCAACTCATTAACATGTTTACTAATCAGTTTTCTTGCAACAGGGTCTTTGAGAAACTAACGAGTGATCTGTATAGAATAGTTCAACAACTTGATGAATCCTTGAAAGACTATTTGAGCATATTTAATAAAGAAGCTATTGACATCCCCAACATGGACATGTCTATGACAATAGAGGCCTTCAGGATGGGACTCAAGAAAGACTCTCCTTATTATGAGGAATTGGTGTGACTCCTTGCAAAAGATTGGAAGAAGTCAGAACAAGGGCAATAAAGTTCATCAGGATGGAAGAAGACAAATTGATGCAGGAGAAAGCGAATAGGAGGAGCACCACTCCTGAGCATTCTGGTGGAAAGATAGAAATATCTCATTCTAGATCCAATAGGGGCAGACCCTACTCTAAACTCGATCACTCTAGCATTAATACTGTCAATGATAATGGTGCCGATGATGAGCCACAATATCCAAGAATAGATGATTACTATTTTTCTGTTGACATTGCAGGAGTGATACATGTTATGGATAACCAAGGTGAAAAGGCAAGATGGCCCAAGAAGTCTGACAAGTCCTCCGGCTGGAAAGACAAATCTAAATGGTATGCATATCATGAAGATTTTGGACATACTACTGAGAACTGCATTGCCCTAAGAAAGGAAATCAGTCATCTTCTATCTAAGGGGCTCCTCAAAGATCTGCTAAGCAAGTGGCGTGGGCAAACTGACAACCAGGAGCAACAAGCTGAGAATCTACCACCTCCTCTAGTTCCAAGTAAGGTTGTCAATATGATTAGTGGAGGGTTAGACATATGTGGCACATCTTACTCAGTTGCCAAGCATCATGATTTAGATTCAAAGGAGGAAAGGTTGAACTTGTCGGCAAGAGCCTCAGTGAAATTTAGTGGCCAAGAGATAACATTTGATGAAGATGACAAGGGTGACATCTTGGACCCTCACCATGATGCTCTAGTTGTGACTTTGCAAGTAGCAAAATGCCTAGTAAAATGTATTTTGATCGATAACAGAAGCTCCGTCAACATAATAACAACTGACAGCTTGGCAAGTATGGACATTCCACTCAAACATGTTACTAGAAGTTCATCTGTTTTAGTTGGGTTCAGTGGAGAAACCAAGCTCACTTATGGGGAGATCAAGTTGCCTGACTATGTGGAAGGAGTAAATTCTATGGAGAAATTATGTGTCGTAGAATGCAAATCATCTTACAATATAATCCTGAGGAGACCTTGGATTCACAACATGAAGGCAATTCCATCAACTTACCATCAATGCATCAAGCTGCCAACGCGTTGGGGAGCTGTCAAAGTGAATGGAGACCAGCAAACAACAAAGGAGTGGTACAAGGTGTCAATGAAGGCAACAAGCACCCCTAGGCAAGCATAGCAATTAAAGAAGAAGGCACGTGATGTTTTGGAGGTAGCTGAAAATGATATTAAAGAAATTCAACTTGATCCCTCCAAACCCGATGTCAAGGTTCTAGTTGGAGCTGATATCCTCCACGAAATTGAGAAAGACATAGTAGAATTCTTGAGGTGTAGAGCCAACTGTTTCGCCTGGAAACACGAAGACATGACTGGGATCAGCAAGGACATTATCACCCACAATTGAACATTGATCCTAGCATAAAACCTATATATCAGAAAAGAAGGAAATTTGCACATGAGCGCAACCAGATCATAAGGGAAGAAGTTAAACGATTGCTGAAATCAAAGATGAAGTTGATTACCCAAGGTGGTTGGCCAACTTAGTAGTCATGGAAAAGAAGAATGGCAAATGGAGTGTATGTGTGGATTTCACATATTTGAATAGAGAATGCCAAAAAGATCCATTTCCTCTGCCTCACATTGATTCCCCAGTAGATGCAATGTCTAGTCATAACATCCTGACTTTCATGGATGCTTCTTCAGGTTATCAGCAAATTCAAATGGAGCCTTCAGACCAAGAAGACACTGTTTTTATTACCCCCGAAGGTATATATTGTTATATTGCTATGCCATTTAGACTAAAAAATGCAGGTGCAACTTACCAAAGCCCGATGAACAAGATGTTCAAAGATCAGCTTGAAGAAACTATGGAAGTCTACATTGACGATATGGTGGTAAATTCGAAGCACATTTAAGATCATGTTGAACATCTTAAAGAGGCATTTGACATCTTGGTAGCCTTCAACATGAAGCTTAACCCCTCGAAATGCAATTTTGGAGTTAGGGATGGAAAATTCCTTGGTTACATGGTGACCAAGAGGGGCATAGAAGCAAGTCCTAAACAGATCAAGGCTATCACCAACTTGGAGTCACCCAAAACCATTAAGGACGTGCAAAGACTTACAGGTAGGGTGGCAGCCCTCAACAGGTTTATCTCTAAGTCTTCTGACAAATGCAGGTTGTTCTATGATGTACTCAAGGAAGAAAAAGTTATTCCAGTAGACAAATGAATATGAAGCAACCTTCATCCAACATAAAGAGTACCTCATATCTCCACCATTGTTGTCCAAACCAGAACAAGGAAAACCTCTGTTCTTATATCTTACGGGATATGAAAGTTTAGTCAGTGCAGTCTTGGCCAGAAAACAAGATGTATGCAACATCCTGTCTATTATATAAGTAAGTCCTTACTTGATGCAGAAACCAGGTACTCTCATCTCGAGAAGTTAATACTTGCTTTAATCACTACATCTACTAAATTATGCCATTATTTTGAAACTCATGTTATTATTGTCAAGACTAACTATCCTATCAGAAACGTGATGAGAAAACCTGAGATGTCAGGTAGGATGGCCAAATGGTCAGTACTGTTGGTGTTATGCCCTAGGCGTTTAGTTATGTTTGACTTATAACTTAATACCGCTATATAATCCTCTTTACCATTTATTATAGAGAATGTTTATTTGGTTTATTATACGTTTTGCATGTTTATTATAATAACCATCGTCCCTAGTTATTGTGAATAACTTGTATAAGTTGGTAATAGATAATCATAGAGATAATTATATGCATGTGATGCACATTACATTTATGGGTACTTATTAGAGAACAAGGTACTGGACATGACCTACTTATGAGATTTATGACATGGTCTATAGTCATATATGTCATGATTAAATCACATGATAGTTGTGTCATTAGAATCCTTAGTACTTGAGATTATCATCGTCTTTCACATGATGAACGTTGTGTTTGATGTAGTCTAACACTATCTTTAATAGGATAGCAATAAGGGCTATGTTGGCACGATTGGATTCTTGTAGGGAAGAATGATAAGTCAAGATGGGATTTGTCCCTCTATAGAGAGAGATGTTTTCATGGGCCCCTCGATGAATAGTGTTGATGAAATGTGTGACCACACTCAAGAGATTTGATAGAGATCAAATGCACTTGGACTATCAACATATTCGGAGTCAAGAAAGCATTGAACAATATGAGTTGACATGGACCATGACTCATGTTCAATATGACATCGTGGACAAAGGGATTGTGACATTGATCTATCAAGGAATCAAGATTTGATATTATATTTAATTGGGTGGGCATAATGGCTTGCTAAAAACCACTTATGTCTTGTGAGGTTGATGTTTCAACTCACTACCAACATAAAATATAATTCCTAAAGGGTCACACATAAAGAACGGATTGGAATTGGCTAAATTGTGGAACTGATCAATTGGACGATCGACGGTGAACATATTGGGCGACCGCCCACAAGTCAACTGTTCACTTGGGTGACCACCGAGGGTAGTGTGGGCGACCGCACAGGTTGTTTTCGAAACAAGCTTGAAAAGGTTGTACAACAGGGCGACCGCCCAGCCCTTGTGGGCGACCGCCCAGCCCAGGTTTCGAAAGATGACAAAAAGGCTGTACAACTGGGCGGCCGCCGAAAACCATGTGGGGGACCGCCCAGCCCCTATTTCAGCAATCCATTTTGGCTTCAGATTAGGGCTTTTCTCCCAAACAGTTAGGGATATTTATAAAGTATAAATATGCCCTTTTGCCCCAGCCAAGATGGACGAATTTTAGGGATTGAAAAACACAATTCTCTTGATTTTTAATTGAGAATCAAATATCAAACACCCTAGATTCAATTCCATATTAGCCATAGATTGTTGAAAAGTGTTTCAATAATCAGGATCATCTAGCAATCCTACAAGATACAAGATCTTGGTTCGTTCGCGTGTGGATTACCGATATAGGGTGATTCCGTTATCACCTAAAGCTTGAAGATTAATTCATCACAAGAAGGAACAAGGAGAAGATAAAAAGGTTCATCAACGATTCAAAGATTTGATCTTTCCAAGATTCGTTTTCGATCAACAAAATAGCTATTAAGGTATGTAAATCTATTTCATGATTTTATCTATTCATGTTAAACGGATTCAAGGCTAGGGTTTTGTGTTATTTGTTAAATCTTCCGCTGCATTTGTAACCCCAAAACCCAACAAGTATAACTTAGTGCTTATGACATACAGTATGAAGCAAGGACTGCTATCAAGTCACAAGCTTTGGCAGATTTCAGTCCCAACTTACAGCCCGTGGTTGAACTTGAGGTCCAACAACTTGAAGGCCTTGGCTCTCCTAGGTATTGGACGCTGATGGTGCTTCAAATACTAGGGGCAAGAGTTTGGGAATCGTCCTGAAGTAACCTCAAGGAGACCTTATCCCTCAAGCTGTGGCTTGTGAGTTCAAGGCGATAAACAATGAGGTAGAGTATGAAGCCCTCTTTATGGGATTAACCACTGCTTTAAATCTAAATATTAAGCATATTAATGTATGTAGTGATTACTTTTTATTGGTTAACCACTTTAATGGGTCTTATATATCTAAGCAAGCTAAGATGACAAGTTATCTTCAACATGTTAAGATGTTAGCTGGACAGTTTGCAGACCTCACTTTCGAACAGATTCCATGTGAAGAAAATGTCGAAGCAGATGCATTAGCCAACCTGGGTTCAAGTTGAAAAAGCATGCTGAACAATACCATCCCAATCATTCACGTCATGCATCCGACCATAGATCAACTCGTAGTGTGCCAACTTAATGATCATCTTGATATAGTGGCCATGCATATCAGTAATTCTGCTTCCTGGACGCTGCCTATCTTATGATGGTTACAAGTATTATATTGTGTTTGTTGATCAGTTCACCAAGTACACTTGTTTACCCACTCAAACATAAAAATGATGCTACTCATATTTTTACTGACTTCCAAAACATTGTGGAAAAATTCTTTCATCGTTCACTTATCACTATTTTTAGTGATAATGGCGGTGAGTATATTGGTCTTCGTCCCCTCATCATCTCTCTTGGAATTACTCATCTTACATCTCCTCCTCATACTCCTTAACAGAATGGGTACTCCGAATGACGACATCGTCACATCTTTGAGATGGGTCTCTCCCTTCTTAC
Source organism: Adenophora triphylla var. japonica (assembly GCA_022495995.1). Classification (NCBI taxonomy): domain Eukaryota; kingdom Viridiplantae; phylum Streptophyta; class Magnoliopsida; order Asterales; family Campanulaceae; genus Adenophora; species Adenophora triphylla. The sequence continues at coordinate 103,487 of JAFEMH010006226.1, read as the reverse complement.
TCATTCTAGCATGCCTTGCAAGTATTTGTTGGGTTTTAGGGATACAAACGCAGCGGAAGAACTTAGAAAAGCAATAAAACCCTAGCCCTATAATCCGTCTAACATGAAGAGATTAAATATATATATATATGAAATAGATTTACATACCTTGAATGTGATTATGTTTGCTTGATATCGAATCTGAAAATCGAATCTCAAAAACGAATCTCAAAACCGATGATGAAGGTTTTGATCTTCTTCTTGTTCTAGGCCTTGTGATGAATCAACGATTGTAAGTCTTCAAGCTTTAGATGATAAAACAATCACCCTCTATCGGTAATCCACACGCGAACGGACCAAGATCAATATATTGTTGGATTGCTAGATGATCCCCGATTGTTAAATCAATATTCAACAATCAATGGTTGTTAATGGAATTGATTTGTGCTTTTTTTGATCTTTGATTCTCAATCAAAATTAATGTTTTAGTATTTCAAAAACCCTAAAAAAATGAGTCCTGTGGCTGAGGCAAAAGGGGTCTATTTATACTTTGTAAATAGTCCTTTTCCTAGCCAAAATCGGAGTTGCAGCAAAACAGGATGGGTGGGGGGGACATTCTGGCCTCAAGGCATGTGCCTGGTCTTATCCCAGGTGGCCACCTAGATCCTTTTACCAGCCTCCTAAAGTTACTTCCTTTGAGGCACCCATTTTGCCTTTCGCGAGGAGCCTGTCTCACCCAAAAATCCATTTTTTGGCCATTTTTCAATCCTTTCTTGGTGTGTGACTCCATAGGAATTATATTTATGTTGGTAGTGATTTTGAAACATCAAACTCACAAGACATAAGTGGTTTCTAGCAAACCATTATATCCACCCAATTAATATAACATCAAAGTTTGATTCCTCGATAGATCAAATGTCACAATCCCTTTGTCCACGATGTCAAATTGAACAAGAGTCATGGTCCATGTCAACTCACATGTTCAATGCTTTCTCGATTCCAAATATGTTGATAATCCAAATTCATTTGATCTCTATCAAATCACTTGATTGTGGCCACACATAGTGGTTTAAGTTATAAGTCAAACATAACTAAATACCTAGGGCACTACACCAACAATCTCCCACTTGCACTAGGCTCCATCTATGTATCGTATACCCATGGACCTCACATGACCATCATGCTTTGCTTGTGCGAGGGGTTTTGTAAGCGGATCCCCAATGTTATCATCGGTGGATAATTTGCATATCTTAATGTCTCCTCGTTCTATGAACTCTCAAATGAGATGGAAACGTCTAAGTATATGTTTGGATCGCTGATGTGACCTTGGTTCCTTTGCTTGCGCAATGGCCCCATTATTGTCACAATAAAGTTCCACCAGATTAGTTATACTTGGAACTGTTGGTGTAATGCCCTAGGCTTTAGTTATGTTTAACTTAAACCGTTATGTATCATCTTTATCCTTGATTTTAGAGAAAGTTCATTATTTGATTATTATATATTTTGCATATTTATTGTAATAATCTCCGTCCCTAATTATTAAGTGAATAATTAGTATAATTATTAATGGATAATCATATGATGATTATATGCATAGAGATGCACATTAAAATTATGGGTACTTGTTAGTAAACGAGTGACTGGACTTGACCCGTATGAGATTTATGTCATGGTCAAATGTCATAATTAAATCTCATATGGTCACTTTATTTAGTCCCTAGACTTGAGATTATCATGACCTTACATATGATGAAAGTTATGTTTGATTTTAGTCAAACGATATCTTAACTCGATATTTATAAAGGGTATCTTTGGCATGATCGGATTCATGATAGGAAGGATGATAAGTCAAGATGGAATTTGTCCCTCGATAGAGAGATGTTTTGCTTGGGCCCCTCGATGAGTGATAATGATGAAAGTGTATGGTCATACCCCAATGCGATTGGATTATCATTATACTCAGTTTCGAGAAAGCATTAAACAAATACAAGTTGACGTGGACCATGACTTGTGTTCAATATAACATCGTGAGACAAAGGGAGAAATGGAAGTGTACCATTGGAAACGTGAACTCTTACGTTATATTAATTGGGAAGACATAATGGCTGGCTAGAGTCCACTTGTATTTTAGGAGGGTCGATATGATTGGGCTCATTGCCAACATAATATAATCCTATTGGGTCATACACAATTGGAATGAATTGGTTAAACCAAAGGAAGAAAATTGAGAGTTCCTGATCTGGCTTAAGTAGTAGCGCGACAGAACTAGCCAAATGGCATATGTCGCCGCGCGACAACTCTTGCCGCAAAGGCGGTTTACAGACTGTTTCCTAATACGATTAGGAAACAAATACCAATACTAACATAGTATAAATATGAGTCTGTAAACCCTAATTGACAGCCAAATTTTCCAAGAAAAAATCACAATAAAGGTTTCTCAATATTCTTTCTAGGGTTTAAGGATCTAGCAATCCTCAAGAACCGTTCTTGGTTCATTCAAAGGTGTGGATACTACTAGAGAGTCTTCGCTCGTATGACGATCAAGGCCTAGAGTTTGAATCTGAAGATTCAAATCTTGAAGATCGAAGTTTGTGATTCAAAATCACATTGATAGATTGTTCGATAGCTCAAGAACGGAAAGTAATTATGGTTGGTAAATTCTATCTCATAGGAATTCAATTTAATCGTACAGAACGGATCTTAGGGCTCTTGGGTTTTGTGTTATTTAGATGCTAATTCCACTGCGCATAGACCCATAAAACCCAACAGTGGTATCAGAGCCCCATTCGTATAGTTAAGTTTGAATTAACATGCTAGAATGTTTATATAAATTGTTTATATGTTCATTGCATGTTTTTGTATGCGATAGTTTTTATTGTTTTTGAAACAATGTGCCTAAATCGTTTTCTGTTCATATTGGATTAAATCTATTAAAAGCTGTTTATTTGATTTAATTGCTTTATGATTGGAATTGATTGAAGCTGAAAAATCTGCAAACTGACATCTCTCGTCACGCGACAGAGTTGGTCATGGGCAGTCTGATGGACTCGTCTGGTCGCGCGACAAATCAGGCCTTATGGAAACTTCTGTCACGCGACAAACTTTTCCTGATCTGAGCAGAATCAGTTGGTTAATGTTTCTTGCTAATCAGTGATTATATTTATAATCTGATATGTTTCTGTTTTAATCTGGTTGCTATAAATTTCTGGAAATTAAATTTATAGGGCTATCTAGATTAATTCATTGTTTATGCATGCTTAATTAATTTAAATGTGATTTTAATTAATTGTTGCGATGCAAGAATTATATGTTCTTATGTGTTAAGAGCTTTGTTAGATGTTTAGTTGAAACATTGAATTGTAATTTCCTGAATGTTTAAATTGAAATATTAAAATTTTTGTTTTCTGATTGTTTATGAAAAACAAGTCAGTTTACGCAAAATTTAAAGGAATCTGATTGTTTGAGAGAAACAAGTCAGTATACAAAGTATTGATTATGTCGCAAATCAGAGCTGGTATTCTAATTGTGCATGTCTAGGAGAGTTATGTCGAAGGAGAGATTTGGTACTTAAGTAGTCCTTGTGTCTCACCTATCTTCCTGGGAACTTACCTGGTGCGCAATTATGATTATCTTTACTGATATGCTTATAATCTGCTTTAAAGAACCTTTATTAAACTTTTAAGTTCTTTATGCCAATCCATGATTAAAACACTTGAGACCACTCGGATAGTTTTGGGTGGGCTTGCCATAGCAAGGTACTTTGATTTTATTCGTTGTGCGAGCAAGATGAGGAAATGGTGATTCCTATACGTTTAAAGTGGATGAACTTAATTGGGTTATCAAAATGGTTTTGAACCCAAGGCATAAGATGAGATTAAAATATGCTTAGACATATGATGTCTTAAATAAATCTCATAAAAGATCTAAGAGTCATATATGATATGATTGATGTTTTCTACCTAATTAATTTTAATCTTGAGCGGTGCGCCATAGCGTACTTGAGATTAAATTAAAGTTGGATCTTAGCCCATTAAATGTATATTATGCTTATTTGCATTGGAAGGTGTATAATTTAGTGGGAGTATTTGTGAAATACATGATTTGCCCTTAGATGATAAATGTGTTGATATTGATATGTGTTTATATAGTTTGCATATTTTGTTGTAGAAGTAGCATTACACAATAAATTGTGATTTGTCCTTATGAAGGACAAAGTTTGAAAGGAACGATACAGATAATTCTGATTGGATCAGAAGCCTAAAGAATGGCTCTTAGGCAAATGTGTACGTTCTTGATGAATCCATTCCTACTGAACCTACTGCAAATGTTGCAAAGGGCAAATAAGGAGCAACATTAGAAACATGTTGATGATTCAAATAATATTGCTTGCCTTATAATTGCCACCATGTTTAAAGGCTCTTATGAAGAACCTTGAGCATATGGAAGTTACTTTTGTTCTAGCACAACGCACAAAGGAAATGTTCCAAGTGCAAGCAAGGCAAGAGAGGTTTGATTGCGTTAACGGTTAACACAAGAAAGGGGTTTAAAAGGAAACACAAATTAGGTAAAGCAAAGGTTGCTAAACCTAGGGCAAAAGTTACCAAAGCCGAAGAGGCTAAACCCAAAGTGTCTCAAAAGAATGCATTTTGCTACCATTGTAATGAGATTAGAATTGGAAGCAAAGTTGCAAGGCTTATTAGGAAGGCCTAAAAGGTGAAGAAGGGTAATATGATTGCTACTACTTCAAGTATCTATATGATAGATATTTTCCTTTCGACTTCTTGTTCTTGGGTATATGATACCGGACATGGATCCCACATTTGTTTAAATGTTCAAGAAATAAAGAATAGAAAGCTACTCAAAAGAAGGTAAATTAAATCTATGCCTGGGAATGAAGCAAGAGTTGCTGCATTAGCCATAGGGACTTATGAAGTCAATTTATCTAGTGAACTAGTACTTGTTTCAAACAAATGTTACTAAGTTCCGAATTTGGGTAGGAATATTATTTTCGTTTCTTATATGGATGATGAAGGATATAATTTTCTTATTGAGAATAAGAAGTTTTATATTTATTTAATGATATGCCTTATTGTGTTGCATATGTCATTGAATGGTCTTCATATCCTTGATGATGAGAAACAAAATAATATTGAAGATATCTATAATATAAATGGGAAATCTAAACCGAATAATATGAATGACGCGTTCATATGGCATTGCCGGCTTGGTCGGATAAATAAGAAACATATATCTAAACTCCATTAACATGGACTGTTAGACTCATATGACTCTGAATCATTTTGAGGAATGTGGATCTTGTTTATTGGGATTATTGACCAAACCACCCTACACTAAGAGTAGTGGGAGGGCTAGTGACTTATTGGTCATTATACATGAGATGTATGTGGACTATTAAGCAGCATTGCTAAGGGAGGATTTTGGTGTTTCATCACATTCACTGATGACTTATCTAGATATGACTATGTCTATCTAATGAAGTCCAAAGGTGAATCTTTTGAGATATTTCGAACATTTCAAGATGAAGTACAAAACAACTTGGCAAAACTATTAAAGTACTTCTATTAGATCGAGGTGATGGATATATGAGCCAAGAGTTTGACAATCATCACAAAACTGTGAAATCGTTTCAGAGTTAACTCCACCCGGAACACCACATTGTATGGTGTGTCTGATAGTAGGAATTGAACCTTGTAGGACATGGTTTGTTCCAATTTGACTTTCCTATTTCCTTTTGAGGATATGCACTAGAAATAATGTGGTTACACTAAATTGAGTCCCTACTAAATCGATTCCTAAGGCCCCACATGAGATGTGGCATGGAAGAAAACTTAGTTTGTCTTTCATGAAGATTTGGGTTTGCAAAACTCATAAGAAGAGACTTGTCTCTGATAAGTTAGCACCAAATCTAACAAGGTTATTTTCAGAAATTAATCTTGCAACCGCAAAGAGAACAAAATGTTTGTTGCTCTGTACGATTCGTTTCTTGAGAAATAGTTTCTCAATAAAGAATCTAGTGGGAGTAAAATTAATCTTGAAGGAGTTCAAGAACCAGAAAATAATATGGAACCAAGGGTAGAGACGGAACCAAGTTCACAAGGAGTTGTGGAACCGGTTCAAGATGCACAAGTCCATCGTAGATCGGATAGGTTACGATCCGAACTCGAGAAATATTGATTTCTCGTATCGGAAAGTAATAAAGTGGAAGTCATTAAGAATGACAATCCTACTTCCTGTCTTGAGGTGATATCCATTCCTAAGTTCGGAAAAATGGTTAGGAACCATGGAATCCGAAATGCAATCCATGTTTGATGATCAGGTTTGGAACTTGATTGAGCTACCTGAAGGTGTAAAAACTAAAGGGTGCAAGTAGGTCTTCAAGACCGACATGGATGGGAAGGTGTATACTTTCATGACTAAGGATTGTAACAAAAGGATTTGGGCGAATTCATAGATATGACTATGTTGAAACCTTTTCGCCAGTTACAATGTCAAAGTCTATTAGAATTTCAATTGCCATAATCGCATATTGTGACTATGTGATATGACAAATGGATGTCAAATGGCTTTCTTTAAATACAAAAGATTATTAAGGATGTGTATAGTACACAACCCGAAGTTTTGTCGATCCAAGAAATTCTAATAAAGTATGCATGTTGCGAAGATCCATGAGATGGGTTGAAGCAAGCTTCAAGGAATTGGAATCTTCATTTGATGAATCAGTCAAAGGGTTTGACTTCATCAAATACGAAGATGAACCTTGTGTATGCATGAAATTCAGTGGGAGCATAGTATTATTTCTATTGTCTTATTACAATGATATCTTACTCATTGGAAAAACCGAAGTTTCGACACTTAAGACTGTCAAGTCTTGGTCAAGGAAAGGTTTCTCAATGAAAGATATGGGTGAAGCCGCTTACATCCTTGGCATCGAGATCTATAGAGATAGATCTAAAAGGATAAATTGGTTTGAGTCAAAATACTCACATTGACAAGGTTCTTAGAAGAGTCTAAGAAAAGTAACTTGTCAATGGATCATGGTGTTTCTCTTAGCAATACTCATTGTCTTATGACAACTGATGAGCAAAAGGGAATGAATGAAATTCTATATGCTCCGACATTTGGATCTGTTATGTCATGTATGCCATGATTTGTACTAGACCCGGCGTCTCGTATGCTCTAAGCATGATGAGGCATACCAATATGATCCTGTTGAGAACCATTGGATGGCAGTCAAGATGATCCTTAAGTACTTAAGAAGAACTAAGGATACGTTCTTGGTATTTGAAAAGTTGGAAGATAATCTTGTTGTAAGGGTTACATAGATGCTAGCTTCCAAACTGACAAAGTTATTTTAAAATCGCAATTAGGATTTGTGTTTATGTTTATAAGAGGTGCGGTTTTGATTGGAAGAGTTCCAAGTAGAAAATTGTAGCCGATTCTACTACTAAGGCCAAATTTTAGCAACATATGATGTAGCTAAAAGAGGCAGTTTGGATCAAAAGTTCATTAGTGTTTTGGAAATGTTCCAAGCATCACTAATCGGTGGAACTTTGTTGTGATAAATGTGGTGCCATTTGTATAAGCAATGGAACCAAGATCACTACGGTGATCCAAACACATACGTAGACATTTTTCGAGACTTCATAAAGAATGAGAAGACATTAAGATATGCAAAGTATCAACCGAAGATAACATTAGGGATTCACTTACAAAGACACTCGCACAAGCAGAAGCATGATGGTCATGTTAGGTCCATGAGTATTCGATACATAGATGGAGCCTAGTGCAAGTGGGAGATAGTTGGTGTAATGCCCTAGGCTTTAGTTATGTTTAACTTAAACCGTTATGTATCATCTTTATCCTTGATTATAGAGAAAGTTCATTATTTGATTATTATATATTTTGCATATTTATTGTAATAATCTCCGTCCCTAATTATTAAGTGAATAATTAGTATAATTGTTAATGGATAATCATATGATTATTATATGAATAGAGATGCACATTAAAATTATGGGTACTTGTTAGTAAACGAGTGACTGGACTTGACCCGTATGAGATTTATGTCATTGTCAAATGTCATAATTAAATCTCATATGGTCACTTCATTTAGTCCTTAGACTTGAGATTATCATAACCTTACATACGATGAAAGTTATGTTTGATTTTAGTCAAACGATATCTTAACACGATATTTATAAAGGCTATCTTTGGCATGATCGGATTCATGATGGGAAGGATGATAAGTCAAGATGGAATTTGTCCCTCGATAGAGAGATGTTTTGCTTGGGCCCCTCGATGAGTGATAATGATGAAAGTGTATGGTCATACCCCAATGCGATTGGATTATCATTATACTCAGTTTCGAGAAAGCATTGAACAAATACAAGTTGACGTGGACCATGAATTATGCTCAATTTAACATCATGAGACAAAGGGAGAAACGGAAGTGTACCATTGGAAACGTGAACTCTTACGTTATATTAATTGGGTAGACATAATGGCTTGCTAGAGTCCGCTTATGTTTTATGAGGGTCGATATGATCGAGCTCATTGCCAACATAATATAATCCTATTGGGTCACACACAATTGGAATGAATTGGTTAAACCAAAGGAAGAAAATTGAGAGTTCCTGGTCTGGTTTAAGTAGTAGCACAACAGAACTAGCCAAATGGCACATGTCGCCGCGCGACAACTCTTGCCACAAAGGCGGTTTACAGACTGTTTCCTAATACGATTAGGAAACAAATACCAATACAAACGTAGTATGAATATGAGTCTGTAAACCCTAATTGACAGCCGAATTTTCCAAGAAAAAATCACAACAAAGGTTTCTCAATATTCTTTCTAGGGTTTAAGGATCTAGCAATCCTCAAGAACCGTTCTTGGTTCATTCAAAGGTGTGGATACTACTAGAGGATCTTCGCTCGTATGACGATCAAGGCCTAGAGTTCGAATCTGAAGATTCAAGTCTTGAAGATCGAAGTTTGTGATTCAAAATCACATTGATAGATTGTTCGATTGCTCAAGAACGGAAAGCAATTAAGTTTGGTAAATTCTATCTCATAGGAATTCAATTTAATCGTATAGAACGGATCTTAAGACTCTTGGGTTTTGTATTATTTAGATGCTAATTCCGCTGCGCATGGACCCATAAAACCGAACAGGAACAACTTCCAAGTCACTAATGAACTTCTTTACCCAAATTGCCTCCTTAGCTGCATCGGATGACGCTATATATTCGGCCTCAGTTGTAGAATTGACTATGGTACTCTGCTTGGAACTCTTCCAACAAATTGCACCTCCGTTAAGCATAAACACAAATCTCGACTGCGATCGGAAATCATCCTTGTCGGTTTGGAAGCTAGCATCTGTGTAACCTCTTATAACAAGATCTTCTTCCATCCCTCCAAATACCTAGAACACATCCTGTAAGTACGCCAATCCAATTCGCGCCCTTTCCAGATGCATTTTAATATGATAAAATTGCATTTAGGGGAATTTTGGTAAATTCTCGATCCATTCCGAGACTTCCGGAAACATTTCATAAGTTTCTCGCGAAGGAAGTACTTTTTTGTACTTTGCTCATGCCAAGGGACCTAAAAGGAATAAATCTGTTTTGGACTTTTCAGTTATTATCCAAGAAGGTTCCAGAATCAGATTTGGCGCCAAAAACGGTTGGTGGCATCTCCTGTCATGCGACAACTCGAAGCCTTGGAAAGTGGTTACAGAGTGCCGTGCGACATAAGGTGACCATTATCAGCAGCTATAAATAAGACCCTACCCCTCTCATTTTGAGATCCCAATTTCGACCCCCTAATGTTACTCTACACAAATTGCTCTAGAACCTCTCTCTCTCCTCCTCCCTCACCAAAAATACCCCAATTCCCTTCTAATTCCCTCACCCTTCATACACCTTCAACCCAATTACCCTCCTATTTCCCCAAATACCTTGAATACTCCAATCTAGCTCTCAGTTCGTGTCTAGATCTCCATTTCAGACGCTGAATCGAAGACTTTTGCACCTAACTTGGTGTAGAAGTTGAGGACTACAAGGGTAATATATATATCTCTCTCTCTCTCTATCTCTCTCTCTCATCTATTTGTTTTGTTGTGCTTACTTCTTCAAGGGAGTGTGGATCTGATGTGATCTATCTATCAAGTGGCAACTGCAATCTCTCTGTTTAATTTGTGTTTACTTGAGTCCAATTGCATGATGTGATCTATCTATAATTGCAATTTGGATGTCAAGGGAGTGTGGATCTCCCATATCCATACTCCTTTGGTTGATTCGTATTTAATTCATGCTATTCTTATTGATTCTGGTATAATTGTTTGATCTGTTTGAGCATCTGTTGAATCTGTTCCTCAGTTTGTAAGGTTCCTGCAGATGGTAAACCTGTGTCACGCGACACATTTGGACATGAGGAGTCCTGTGTCATGCGACACATCGTGCCCATCTGCAGGGACCATTCTTCAGTTGTAAGTTGATTTAGCTAGTTATCTTAGCATTTAGTTGTGGGTTCATGTTGTTTAATGTTCAGATCTAGTTTGTAACTGTGTTTTTATGTTCATTTGAGACCTCTGTAATCTGAGTGTTGTAAGTCTCTGCAAGGTGATCAGTGGTGTCACGCGACACATTTGGACATGAGGAGTCCTGTGTCACGCGACATAAATGGTCCTTTGCAGAAGACTTGATTTCATTTGTAATCTGTTCTTTTTGCTGTAATGGGATGTGGCCTACCGGACAATTGGTCTACAAGTTGTAATGATCTCACCTATTCAATAAAATTCATGTTTATCGCACTTGTTCATTATCATTGTTTGCACATTTTTTTGAATTATTTGGATGTCTAAATTAGAAAGACTCGTCTACGGACAAGGCGTGTTGGGTGAACTCTCGGTTCTTCCCAACACGTAACCTGACCCCCGGACCCATTCTCTTTCAAAATGTTTTTCAAAGTGCACCTCTAAAAGCATGGCGTGGCGACTCCTTCATTTTCTATTCTAAACCGAAATTTTTTCGGGCAAGCGCGCATTCAGTGGCGACTCCGCTGGGGAAACTTTTTGGAAAACCTGTTTTTTCAAAACTAAGAGGGCCATGCTTTCGTTCATTTAGACATCCAATGTATTCATCTTATGTGCATCCTTGATAATCTTGTGCAATACATGCATTTTATGAGATCTTACAACTTGTATGCCTTTTGTGTGTTGCTTGCGGCTTTGTTGTTTTGCTTTATTGGTTTGCTTCATCCCTTGCCAAGGAGAGGCAAGGGCTAATCCCAGTTTTGCAGGAGTTCTGGTTCAGTGGCTATCCTGGTCGTGCGACAGCCTTGTTCCCTGCTGTTCTGTGTCACGCGACAGGAATGGTCACTGGACATGTTTCAGTGCTGGTTTGAGGGTAGTCCCTTGAATCAAAATTTTGCTCAGTTGATTGTTGTTCCCTTTTTATTCCCTGTGAGATTGTGTGTGTTTTCTCTTTCTTCTTTCAAAAAAAAATAAATAAAAATTTTTGGTTTTTCGTAAATAAAGGAAGATAGTCATCCGCACACTACACCACATAGATTTAGAACCCTCGGGTGCGATTGACGGCATCACGGACGGTGATAATATTCGCCTAATGTCAAACCCATCCCCCTAGCGCGTTATGGGTGGCGCCACACTTAAACCTTACCCATGGTTGGTTTTTGATACAACGTTTTAATTACACCACAATGAATTGTTTTTGAAATTTCCAATAGGTCCTTATACCTTCCCCCAAAACCTCGCACCTTGTGGGCATGTTGCCAATGTAACATGGTTTCACGTGAGGACGTGTCACTCCCGTGGCATGTCCTAAGCGAGAGATCATGCCGCATTGTCACCATGCACCGACGAGAGGTCATGCCGGATTTTTCTTGGAATTTCTTCGAGAATACCCGTTATGCTGCCCAAATTTCCCTAGAAATTTGGATCACTCGTCCGTCCCACATCATGTTAGGTCTTGGTTAGGTATCGTTACCTATTATTAATTTCAAATGTAAAGCATTTAGTGTAATTTGAACGTTGCGTCCCTAGGCTTCCCCAAGGTGTAGTGTGCTTAAATAAAGGCTTCTCCTTTCCCAACCGTTCCTAGGATTTAAATCACCGATTTATACTTGAAGATAAATAATTGTTTGCGTGAGTCTGTTCCCCCTTTTCTTCTCCCTCTCCCGTATTTCCTCAAAAGTCTTCTTTCTTCCCTACCTTACAAACCTGTATCTACCCTCTATAGCGGTGTCGAGTTGGGTGCATGTTCTGATATTCTGTGGTCATTGGGTTCCTATCTCCAAAGCATTTCTTGTGAAGCTTTTATCTGTTCCGCTATCCGAGATGTCTGGTGCAAGAGATATGCCATCCGCTCAGTCTGGGATTCCTCTCACTTCGGGCCAGTTGGACATGGATGATCTGTCAGTAGCAAAGTTGCGAGCTGCTCTTGAAGCTGCCATGGTTCGTGAATGCAAGGCTCAATTGCTTGCCCAAGTTGCCAAAGCTCGAGAGGAAGAGACGCACGCTAGATTTGTTGAAGCGATGCGCATTCGAGGGGTCACGATAATTCGCCACGAAGATGGGTCATACGAAGAAATTATCAATGCTAGCAGTGTTGATCATGGGAATGGAAATGTAATTAAAGGGGTGAATGAAGATGGACAAGATAAGATTCTTTCCCTGGCACCTCATGTGGTCCAAACTCAGATTAAGGATGAACAGCCGATCCCTGAGGTTTTCAGTTTTCCTAATCAACTTGATTTGAAGAGTCAGTACCAGCCAGAATCCCAAGGATCGTACCATTTTGTGAACGGCCATTCCAACCAGAAAGGATCACTGCCATTTCACTCTGACCAAGCTCCCTTTCAAGGAAATGTTTCTCTAACACCAATGAGTTCATATGTTTTCAACTTATCATCCCCGCATGATCAGCATTCAGGACCGACCTCATATGTAACTGTGAATCATATGTCCTTTATTCCAGCTATGAACCCTATCCAGCAAGGGACGGCAATACCTGAGTCCCCTCCAAAGAAAGTTCAGACGGAAAAGAAGAAAGCGTACTGGGGAAAGGTAGGGATGCCTATGAATCAATTTCTCAAGGTTTTGGTGAGCGGAGGTTTAGTCCAGCCACTAGTTAATTATATCCCTCTTCATCACAACAAAAACCTAGATCCAAGCAAATATTGTGACTATCACCAATATTCGGGACATACCACTTGCGGATGCAGACAGTTGAGGGTGATCATTCAGGAACTCATTGATGGAGGGAAGATCGAAATGGGATCCTATGTAGGAAGCGACATCCGGAATCTCAGTAAGTTTCCACCACGCAAGAAGCGAGAATTTGATGACTTGGGGATAACAACTGAAGAAGCTTTCAATGGACTGATGCGAAGAGGGTGATAAAGCCGCTTGATAACTACCATCCCCTCAAACCCAATCCGAGTTTGGATCGCAGCAAGTACTGTTACTATCATCAGTACCCTGGGCATGTAACTAACGATTGCTCCCTTCTAAAGGTGCTTATTTAGAAGTTTGTTGACGAGGGTAGAATTGAGAAAGCTCCTCCTAAGGTGATCAATAATCCTCTCCCGCAATTTCAAGGATACCCCATGTGAAGAAGTCAGTCAGTCAGGCATCGTAGGGTCCTAGATTGTTTTATTTTGTTTTGCTAGCAAGTGTTTCTTTGATTTGAATCTATTGCATACATGTTATGAGTTTTTTATTTCAATAAATAAAATATTTGTTTCTATTCTTGCTAGACTCGATACATTACTTGTGCACCCACGTTACATTTTATTGAAATGGTTTTATTCTACATAATCACTTGTGCTGCTCACTGACTAATGCTTTGAAATGACTAATATTTAAATTAATCCGAGCGAGAAAATCGACTGATATCCTTCCCAAATTTGGGGCTTATCGATTCCCCATCTTGCGTCCCATATGCTCATGCCTCTTTCATCATCCTTGTTGTCGCTCAAAGAATTCGCATGGATCTTCCTCAAAGTAAGCTTAAGCAAGCAGTGAAGACTCAATCTCGCTCGGATCATCCGGTAGGGACTGCGGTTAAAACCTTTCACCCTTAGGAAAGCCTTTAACCTCACCCTCACTAAATAATACCCCTTCGGTTCAAGATCGGCATGTTTTGGAACCCATTTAGCCATCGCCAGAAGAAGAGGGACTATCCTTGATACTCCCGTGGTTCAAAGAAGATTGACCATCTCCAAGTTCAAAGAACTGCAGAAAACAATGATCCATCCTAGGGACTAGCTGAAATTCTCCTCTCAAAGTCAAAATTGAAAAAAGAGAAAAAAAATAATACAAAAAAAAGAGAATAAAAAAAAGAGAGAAAAAGTAAAAAAAAAAGAAAAAAAATGAAAAGAAAGAGAGCCTAGTCCCTAGCGATCCTCTCAAAAGATTCTGGTCGCCACTCAAGAGGAGTCTTAGAGTGAATAAAGAGACAGGACGGATGTCCCCTCACCATTACCTCTAACCAATCCCAAGCCATCCTCTCGATTTTAGAGGACATTCCCACTGCCGTTACCCTCGCCCTTGGCAAAGCCAAGACTGACCTCTCATTCTTAGAGGCAAATCAATTCCCTCACCTTAGAAATTCCAAACACGTTCCCAGAAAGTCAACCTCTCATCTTTATAGGTTCAGTCAGCAAAAGGCCTAGCCGACCTCTCATCCTAAGAGGTCATGATATTCCAAAATCACCCGAAGAGCGATCGAAGCCCTGAAGCCCAATCGCAGTTCCAACCGGATAGCAGTTTCATTCCAATATCTTCGAGGTCTAAAACAGATTATTGCTTAAAGCGGAGCCAAATCCTTCCCGGCTCAAAGGACCGTCAAGCGAAGATTGTGCAAATTCCACCCGTTCGTTCGATGTTTCGCGTGAGCATATTTCGTTTCTCCTCTGCAAACACTTGCCGTGGATGTCCCACTGGGGCTTCACATCCGTTTCTCCCATCGACACTCTAAGAGGACATGCTTTTTCAATTCTCAAAATCCTCAAAAGTCCTCATATCCTTGAATTCCAACGTTCATTCTTTTCATTCGGGATAAGCCGAACTACGGCGACCTGAGCTCCTCCCAAGGAGGGGAACATAGGCAACCATAACTGGTTCGGTCGAAATCACAAACAAATCTCAGAAAATCTGGTCTCAGCAAGGGCCGTTCCTATACACTTTCCATCCTTCCGAATTTGATTCTCGATATCAGTTGGTTTTCTCCTCGGGATTAATTGAAATATTTGTTCATATCGGCTTTGGTGGTTGAATAACCCGAACATCAATAAAGGGTTTTAAGCAGCTTTGTGATCATCATGAATAAGACAAGATTTCAAGTGTCTCGACAAGTCTTCTTCTCTACATTTCTAAGGATATAGAGCTAAACACTGTCTTGCTGTCAGCAGGGGCTTCCATACACTTTCCCATACCTTGTAATGTTTATACTCTCCCAAAAGAGTCAAACCCAAAAGCGAGAGTGTCATACCCAAGTTTGGGAACCATTCCCACCTTTCAAAAAATGTGCCCCTGCACATAAAACATTCCTAAGTCTTGTCCGCTGACTGATTGACCGAAGCTCGAAGAACGATCTCATCTTGGGTTACATGATGTATTGATTGCAATGAAGCTGAATGTCGGATTGGGACTTGGTCAAAGAAGAAGATTGATGGGTTCATTTGTACAGAGCACCGGGGCTGGATTTATAATCTCGATCCTCGGGGATGGATTGGTTACTTAAAAGCCTACTCCATAGTGGGGCTACTGAGTCTCATACCCTAGGCCAAAGGAGCAATTTTAAGATAATGTGAAAATCTGATTTTTGAGGTCCTGCCTGCATAATTTGTTGTGTCACGCGACATAAAGTGTCCCAGCTGTCCTAGGTCGTGCGACATCTTGAGACCAACACCAGACATCAGAGATCTGCAATCTGATCTGTACCAGGGCATATCCCAACTTTATCACAAGCTGCAAATAACCAAAACCATCATCCTGCAGATAAGCCTGGGAGAGGGATTCATTCAGTTCAAATGCATACAAACCCTCATACACATGCCATACTCAATCAAGTCATTCAAACCACAGTTATATCAAAGTCAAAACCATTCAAAAAAAAAGAAACCTTTCCTTCCTATCCTTCCCAAGAAGTAGGCTCGCGTAAACAGCATAAAAAGCTAGCAATAATGTACTAAGTCTAGGAAAGTGCATAGTAAATAAAGTTTCAAAAGAAAATAAAAGAAGAGTGTTTGTCTGTTTCTTTCCAAAAAGGGGTACAATAATCAAAAGAGCAATGTTTTGATACAAGGGGCTACTCCGAGCCATCATCTTCAGA
Source organism: Adenophora triphylla var. japonica (assembly GCA_022495995.1). Classification (NCBI taxonomy): domain Eukaryota; kingdom Viridiplantae; phylum Streptophyta; class Magnoliopsida; order Asterales; family Campanulaceae; genus Adenophora; species Adenophora triphylla. The sequence goes on along the minus strand of JAFEMH010006226.1, from coordinate 87,135 downwards.
AACGTAGACACCATCGTCATCGAAGCTATCATCATCATCATCAGCATCCTCGCTGCCCTCTCCATCTGCATCCCCCTCCTCAGGGTCCGGATCAGCAACAGGATCGTGGTAAACAATGGAGTCGTCTCGAAAGAGCTCGTGAACAGCAGGGATAGACATGGTCTCGATCTCGTAAGGATCACCAAAAGTATCACTCTCATACTCAGGACTAGGTGGACGATGAGGAGCAGTCTTGGTCCTGGGCCTATGTGTATCCTCAGCAGCCATATCAGTCTGAGACCTCTTCCTGCTAGGAAAGCTAGGCGTAGAATCATCATCATCAGAGCTTTGGGCCAGGCACCGCTCGCCTCCCTTTAAAATGTTTTTCAAAAATGAAGAATGTCCATTTTTTATAAAGGACTGTTCATTTGCTTTAAGAGGTCGTGCGACATACCATGTCTCTGGGCCAAAAATTTCCAAAACCCCCCTATGCTTTAATAATTAACACTTTGATCCCTGTAGTGCTTCGAACGTTGTTTTCCCCCGCAGGTACAACAATTAACTGAGCAAAATCTCAAAGATTACCCCTTAAAGCACAACCGAATCCATGTCTATTTGAGTCTCCCCAGCAGTGCACACCAAGAACAATGGCCCCGCCGCCAAAGCGTCAACAAGAATTTGATCTCTAGCAAGCAAAGTTCCCGTCATAGCAGGTAAAGTCCCTGATCCCAAAGCCAACAGTCGACAAAAACTGCCCCGCACCCGGCAACTGTCAACAGCAGTAGTAGCATAAGACCCTCCAGCAGCTACATCTATCCCAGCAACATAAACAATAGCACCAATCCCTCCGGCAGCTACATATTTCTCAGTCATGTTCTTGGGTGACAATCGCACAGTCATGTTCTTGGGTGACAACTAAACAGTCATGTTCTTGGGTGATAACCACACAGTCATGTTCTTGGGTGACAACCACACAGTCAGGTTCTTGGGTGACAACCATACAGTCATGTTCTTGGGTGACAACCGCACAGTCATGTTCTTGGGTGACAACCGCACAGTCATGTTCTTGGGTGACAACCGCACAGTCATGTTCTTGGGTGACAATCGCACAGTCATGTTCTTGGGTGACAACCGCACAGTCATGTTCTTGGGTGACAACCGCACAGTCATGTTCTTGGGTGACAACCGCACAGTCATGTTCTTGGGTGACGACCGCACAGTCAGGTTCTCGGTTGACAACCACATAGTCATTTCCGAACTACGACCGGCTTGATTCCCTCCCAGGGATACGTAGGAATCCTTTCTCCAAAGGTCCAGACATCTGATTCCCCAGATCACCGTCCAGCCCTCCGCCTTATCCCCCAGCTGCTCATTGGGATTGGGTCTTATGTAACGACAACCTCACTTCTTCCAAAAGTGACGTTGCCGAGGGGCTCTGTAAGTACGCCAATCCAATTCGAGCCCTTTCCAGATGCATTTTAATATGATAAAATTGCATTTAGGGGCGTTTTGGTAAATTCCTGGTCCATTCCGAGACTTCCGGAAGCATTTCATAAGTTTCTCACGAAGGAAGTACTTTTTTGTACTTTGCTCATGCCAAGGGACCTAAAAGGAATAAATCTGTTTTGGACTTTTCAGGTATTATCCAAGAAGGTTCTAGAATCAAATTTGGCGCCAAAAATGGTTGGTGGCATCTCCTGTCACGCGACAACTCGAAGCCTTGGAAAGTGGTTGCAGAGTGTCGTGCGACAAAAGGTGACCATGATCAGCAGCTATAAATAAGACCCTACCCCTCTCAGTTTGAGATCCCAATTTTGACCCCCTAACGTCACTCTGCACAAATTGCTCCAGAACCTCTCTCTTTCCTCCTCCCTCACCAAAAACTACCAAATTCCCTTCTAATTCCCTCACCCTTCATACACCTTCAACCCAATTACCCTCCTACTTCCCTAAACACCTTGAATACTCCAATCCAGCTCTCAGTTCGTGTCTAGATCTCCATTTCAGAAGCTGAATCGAAGGCTTTTGCACCTAACTTGGTGTAGAAGTTGAGGACTACAAGGGTAACATATCTCTCTCTCTCTCTCTCTCATCTATTTGTTTTGTTGTGCTTCCTTCTTCTCCACTTGATAATCAGGCTCCATCTGCCTCAGATCATCAAGTGGCAATTGCAATCTCTCTGTTTAATTTGTGTTTGCTTGAGTCCAATTGCATGATCATGATGTGATCTATCTATAATTTCAATTTGGATGTCAAGGGAGTGTGGATCTCCCATATCCACACTCCTTTGGTTGATTCGTATTTAATTCATGCTATTCTTATTGATTCTGGTATAATTGTTTGATCTGTTTGAGCATCTGTTGAATCTGTTCCTCAGTTTGTAAGGTTCCTGCAGTTGGTAAACCTGTGTCACGCGACACATTTGGACATGAGGAGTCCTGTGTCACGCGACACATCGTGCCTATCTGCAAGGACCATTCTTCAGTTGTAAGTTGATTTAGCTAGTTAGCTTAGCATTTAGTTGTGTGTTCATGTTGTTTAATGTTCAGATCTGGTTTGTAACTGTGTTTTTATGTTCATTTAAGACCTCTGTAATCTGAGTGTTGTAAGTCTCTGCAAGGTGATCAGTGGTGTCACGCGACACATTTGGATATGAGGAGTCCTGTGTCACGCGACATAAATGGTCCTTTGCAGAAGACTTGATTTCATTTGTAATCTGTTCTTTTTGTTGTAATGGGATGTGGCCTCCCGGACAATTGGTCTACAAGTTGTAATGATCTCACCTATTCAATAAAATTCATATTTATCGCACTTGTTCATTATCGTTGTTTGAACATTTTTTTGAATTATTTGGATATCTAAATTAGAAAGACTCATCTACGGACGAGGCGTGTTGGGTGAACTCTCGGTTCTTCCCAACACGTAACCTGACCCCCGGACCCATTCTCTTTCAAAAGGTTTTTCAAAGTGCACCTCTAAAAGCATGGCGTGGTGACTCCTTCATTTTCTATTCTAAACCGAAATTTTTTCGGGCGAGAGCGCATTCACATCCTTAGTCCTTCTTAAGTACTTAAGGATCGTCTTGACTGCCATCTAATGGTTCTCGCCAGGATAAGATTGGTATCGACTCATCATGCTCAGAGCATATGAGACGTTGGATCTAGTACAAATCATAGTGTACATGATAAATCCAATAGCCGAAGCGTATGGAACCTCATTCATCCTCTTTCGCTCATCAGTTGTCTTAGGACATTGATTCTTGCTAAGAGTAACACCATGACCTATTGGCAAGTTGTCTCTCTTAGAATTTTCCATCTTGAATCTTCTAACCTTGTCAATGTAGGTACTTTGACTCAAACCAATTATCCTTTTAGATCTATCTCTATAGATCTTGATGCCAAGGATGTAAGCGGCTTCACCCATATCTTTCATTGAGAAACACTTCCCTAACCAAGACTTGACAGTCTGAAGTGCAGGAATGTCGTTTCCAATGAGTAAGATATCATCGACATACAATAAGAGAATAATACTACGCTCCCACTGAATTTCATGTATATACAAGATTCATCTTCGTTCTTGACAAAACCAAACTCTTTGATCTTTTCGTCAAAACGAAGATTCCAACTCCTAGAAGCTTGCTTCAACCCATATATGGATCTTTGCAACTTGCACACCTTGTTAGAATTTCTTCGATCGACAAAACCTTTGGGTTGTGACATATACACATCCTCGAGTAACATCCCATTAAGAAAATCCGTTTTGACATCCATTTGCCATATCTCATAGTCATAATATGCAGCTATGGCAATCAAAATTCTAACAGACTTAAACATGGCAACAGGCGAAAAGGTTTCATCATAGTCGACACCATGAATTTGCCTATATCCCTTTGCAACAAGCCTAGCCTTGTAAGTATGCACCTTACCATCCATGTCAGTCTTCTTCTTGAAGACCCACTTGCACCCTATGGTTTTTACACCTTCGGGTGGCTCAATAAAGTTCCAAACTTGATTATCCGACATGGATTGCAATTCGGATTCCATGGCCTCCAACCATTTATCCGAATCAGGAGTGGACATCGCCTCTTGATAGGAAGTAGGTTCGTCATTCTCAATGACTTCCACTTCATTACTTTCCGACACGAGAAATACATATCTCTCGGGTGCAGATCGTAACCTAGGGATGACCAAAACCGGTTCCGAGCCCGATTTCTGTTCGGAACCGCCGGTTTCGATTCAGAAAATGTATGACCCTTAACCGGCCCGGATTGCTCACGGTTCCGGTTAATCCGGTTCCGGTTTTCTCCCCAGTTCGTCCGATTTCAGGCTTTTTCCGATCCGATTCCGGTCCGGTTCTATTGAAAAACAATGAATTTTTGTCCAGTTCCGGTCTTTTTCCGGTCCGTTCACCATTTTGGTGACCCTTAACCGGCCCGGCTCCAAACCGGTTTCGGTTACCCCGGTTTCGGTTTTCGTGACGGTTCATGGCGGTTCCGGGCTTTTCCGGTCCGGTTTTCCAGTTTCGGTCCGGTTCCGATCCGGTTTGGCCATCCCTATCGTAACCTATCCGATCTATGATGGACTTGTGGATCTTGAACCGGTTCCACAACTCCTTGTGAATTTGGTTCCGTCTCTACTATCGGTTTCTTGTTATTTTCGGGTTCTTGAATTTCTTCAAGATCAACTTTACTCCCACTAGTTCCTTTATTGAGAAACTGTTTCTCAAGAAAAGTACCATATTGAGCAACAAACACTTTGTTCTCATTGCGGTTGTAAAAGTAATACCCTTTGGTTTCCTTAGGGTAACCAACAAAAATAACCTTGTCAGATTTAGGTGCTAACTTATCAGAGACGAGTCTCTTCACATAAGCTTCGCAACTCCAAATCTTTATGAAAGACAAACTAGGTTTTCTTCCATGCCACATCTCATGTGTGGTATTAGGAGCCGATTTAGTAGGGACTCTGTTCAGTGTGGACGCATCAGTCTCTAATGCATGTTCCCAAAAGGAAATAGGAAGGTCAACTTGACTCATCATCGAATGAACCATATCTAATAGGTTTCTATTCCTCCTCTCGAAAACACCATTCCATTGTGGCGTTCCGGGTGGAGTCAACTCTGAAACAATTCCATAGTTTTTGAGATGATTGTCAAACTCTTGTCTCAAATATTCTCCACCACGATCGGATCGAAGTGCTTTAATAGTTTTGCCAAGTTGATTTTGTACTTCATTTTGAAATGTTCTAAACATCTCAAACGATTCACTTTTGGACTTCATCAGATAGACGTAGCCATATCTAGATAAGTCATCGGTGAATGTAATGAAATACCAAAATCCTCCCCTAGCAATGCTGCTCATTGGTCCACATACATCAGTATGTATTAGGCCAAATAAGACACTAGCCCTTTCACTACTCTTAGTGTAGGGTGGTTTGGTCATTTTGCCCAATAAACAAGATTCATAATCATGTGGGTCTAACATACAATCCTTATGGAATTTAGAAATGCCTTTCTCATTTATATGACTAAGCCGGTAATGCCACATGAATGTGTTGTTCATGTCATTTTGTTTAGACTTCTTATCCACATGATAAACATTTTCAACAGTATTTTGTTTCTCATCAACATCAAGAACATAAAGGCCATTAAATGAACTTGCAATACCATAAAGCATATCATTTAAATAAATATAAAACTTCTTATTCGCAATAAGAAAGTTATACCCTTCATTATCCAAACAAGAAACGGAAATAATATTTCTACTCAAATCCGGAACATAGTAACAATTGTTCAAAACAAGTACTAAGCCACTAGGTAAAGTTACATCATATGTCCCTACGGCTAATGCAGCAACTCTTGCTCCATTCCCCACACGTAGGTCAACTTTACCTTGTTTGAGTAGCTTCCTATTCCTTAGTCCCTGCACATTTAAAGAAATGTGAGATCCACATCTGGTATCTAATACACATGAACTAGAAATAGAAAGGAAAATATCTATCATATAGATACCTGAATCAGAAGCAATCGTATTTCCCTTCTTTGCCTTTAGGCCTTCCTTGTAAGCCTTCCAATTACGCTTCCAATGACCAACCTCTTGGCAATGGTAGCAAATCGCATCCTTTTAAGACACTTTGGGAGCCTCTCCAGCAATGGCAACTTTTGCCTAAGGTTTAGCAACACTTGCTTTACCTTTGCCATCTTTCTTGAAATCTTTACCTTTGTTAACCATTAACACATTTTGTGTTCTAGGCTTCTTGATATTCTTATCTGCGGTTTTAAGCATCGCATGCAATTTTGAGAGATTCTTATCCATGCCAGTCATGTGATAGTGCATAATGAAATGACCATAACTTTCAGGCAATAAATTTAATATCAAATCCGTAGCGAGTTCCAAACTCATCGGATTTCCAAGCCTTTCGAGATGCTCAATGTGACCCTTCATCTTAAGGACATGAGCACCAACCGACTGCCCCTCTTGCATCTTGCATGCAGTTAGGGCTTTAACCACATCATACCTTTCTTGTCTAGTTTGCACTTGGAACATTTCCTTTAAGCGCTCGGCTAGATCAAAAGTAGCTTCTATGTGCTCAAGGTCCTTTTGAAGGGCCTTAGACATGGTGGCAAGCATAAGGCATGCAACATCTGTAGAATCATCAATATATTTCTTATGTGCATCCTTATCTACCCTAGAAGCGTTAGCAGCAGGTTGAGGCGGAACAGGTTCATCAAGAATGTACATTTTCTTCTCTTACCTTAGAATAATTCTTAGGCTTTTGATCCAATCAGAATAGTTTGTACCGTTCTCTTCGGGCTTGTCCTTCTCAAGGTGAATGTACGCTCGCCGAAAAATTAATGAAGTTAAAATGAGAGTTGCCATGCCATTTTAAAGGAAACATTGAAAACCTTTTGGAAAAGAGAATTTGGGTTCGGGGGTCAGGTTACGTGTTGGGAAGAACTAAGGGTTCACCAAACACGCCTTGTTCGTAAACGAGTCTTTCGAAAGCAAACATCCAAAGTGTTCATAGTGTGTGCAAACATTTAAGACAATAAATGTGATAAATGGATTTTATTGATAAAATAAGATAGCTACAACTTGTGAGCCACTTGGTACAATGGGGGACCACATCCCAGATTACAAATCTAAGAACAAATTACAACTGAAAAGGGAGCTTCTACAGAATGGCAAGATGTGTCGCGTGACACAGGATCTGCCTGGCTAGTTGTGTCGCGTGACACAGGACTCAGCCTGGAAGATTGTGTCGCGTGACACAGGATGCCTATCTGCAGAAACTTTACAAACTGAATACGGACTGAACTGGGATCTAATCAGATCGAATTACAACATCAATTCAACTCAGAAAACCATGAATCAACAACGAATTGACCAAGGGGGTGTGGATATGGGGAGATCCACACTCCCTTGGCAAACAAGCCACAATTACAATAAGATCAAACCATGAACATGAAATTAAACCAAGCAAATTGAATTAAACAGAGAGATGACGATTGTGGTTCAACAATTAGGAACAGATAGAGTATAATTATCGAATCAAATGAAGATAGATTGCAAGAATTATGAAGGTAGTAAAGTATATGAGAGAGAAAGGAGGAATGAAGTGATTACCCTTGTAGATTCACAAATTCTATACCCAAGTCAGGTATAAAATTCTTCTAAACAGCTTCAGGACCGAATTGCGCTTGAGAATAATGGTGGATTGAAGATCTGGTGGTGGTGTGTGGGTTGGATTAAATTGAGGGAGAGAAGGAAGGAGTTGGGTAGGAGAGAGAGGGGGTTCTGTGTGTCTTGGAGTGTGTGTTACGCTACCAATTAGGCAGCATAACAGTATGTCAAAAAGGGATCCAGATATGAGAGGGGGAGGGTCTTATTTATAGGCTGCTGATGAGGGGTTGGTTGTGTCGCACGACCCAACGGTCATGTTTTCCCTGGCTCGTTGTGTCGTACAACTAGACAAGCCAATAACCGTTTCTGGCGCCAAAGACCTAGTTCTGGAACATTCCAAGTTAATTCCCAACAAGTCCAAACTGAATAATACCTTAAAGGTCCTTTTGCCTGAGAAAAATATTTAAAAGTACTTCCTTCGCAAGAAACTTATAAAAAGTTTCCGGATGTTTCGGGATGGATCGGGAATTTACCAAAATGCCCTTAGTGCAATTTTATTATATTAAAAGGCACATGTAAAGGGTCACAAATTGGATTGGGGTACTTACAGAGCCCCTCGACAACGTCACTTATGGAAGAAGTGAGATTGTCGATAAAAAAGATCCCAAGCCCAACGAGCGGCCGATGGGAAAGATAGACCAGAGTGGTCAAACTGCCGGACTTGCAGGGGATATGGCAGATGGGGGAACATGATTGATAAGATTGGATGGCTGGACCTTTTGAGAATGAATTCCTACGTATCCCAGGTGGGAATCAAGCCGGTCGTAGTTCAGACTATTCGGAGGCGTCTGAACCCAGAGAGACTGTTTGGAGGCGTCTGAACCTAGAGAGACTGTTTGGAGGCTTCTGAACCCAGATAGACTGTTTGGAGGCGTCTAAACCCAGAGAGGCTATTTGGAGGCGTCTGAACCCAGAGAGACTATTTGGAGGCGTCTGAACCCAGAGAGACTATTTGGAGGCGTCTGAACCCAAAGAGACTATTTGGAGGTGTTTTGAACCCAGAGAGACTGTTAGGAGGCTTCTTGAACCCAGAGAGACTGTTTGGAGGCGTATGAACCTATAGAGAGACTGTTAGGAGGGGTCTTGAACCCAGAGAGATTGTTTGGAGGCATCTGAACCCAGAGAGAGACTGTTAGGAGGCATCTCGAACCCAGAGAGACTGTTAGGAGGCGTCTTGAACCCATAGAGACTGTTTGGAGGCGTCTGAACCTAGAGAGACTGTTTGGAGGCGTCTGAACCCAGTGAGACTGCTTGGAGGAATCTTGAACCCAGAGAGACTGTTAGGAGGCGTCTTGAACCCAGAGAGAATGTTTGGAGGCATCTGAACCCAGTGAGACTGTTTGGAGGCATCTGAACCCAGAGAGAGACTGTTTGGAGACGTCTGAACCCGGTGAGACTATTTGGAGGCATCTTAACCCAATTACGTGAGATGAACTCAGAAGAAAGGAAATGATTTTTTTGAGAAAGTAAATACAAGACATGATGATTTGTAATTGAAATGAGATATGATTTCATACCTGTGATGTGTATACCTGTAGCTGCCGGAAGGACTGAGGCTACGACTGATGATGATGAAGAGTTGTTGGATTGCCGTGCAAGGGACGGTCTTTGTTGGTGATTGGCTGACTTTGGAAGCATTTGTCGGGTAAGGCATGAATTTTGTTGTTAGATTACCATGAAAAAGCGGGCTTTGCTGACGATTTTCCGATGAGGCTGATGATCTTGACGAGCATTGCTTGGAGACTGCTAATTTGAATTCTTTGTCTCGATTGTGGTTGAGGGACAGTCCTCATGATTCAATTATGCTCACTTGATTATTGTACTCTGCGGGGGAGGACCACAACACTCCAAGCACTTTATTTGACTACGCTACTCTGTTAGCATATTTTGAACAAGATTAAACTAGGTTATTTGTTAGTTTGATTGCATGAGTCCATCTGCTTTAAAAATGGGATGATGATTGTATTGAATGATTGGCTTTGCCGGATTTGTACATGAGATGATGCATTGAATTTGTATCAGATGAGTGTGTATAGGGATAGATGTTGGGTTTCAAGGATCCATGTGCAGCGGAATTTTAGCATTAATAACTTAAAACCCATGAGCCTAGGATCCGTTCTATACGATTAAATTGAATTCCTACGAGATAGATTTACCAACCTTAATCGCTTTCCGGTTTTGATCTATCGAACGTATAATTATGAGATTCGTAATCACAAACTTTGATCTTCAAATCTTCGAATCTTCAACTCCTTTGGATCTTCAGATTTGAACTCTAGGCCTTTGATTTGGTTGAACAAATTAAGACCCTCTTTTGGTAATCCACACAAATATGAATGTCGAGAACGATTCTCGGATTGGGAATTGCTAGATTCCAAAAACTTATGGAAGAATATTGAGAGGATTTTTGATTGTGATTTTTATTGAAAAATTTCGGCTAGACTTTAGGGTTGACAGCCCTCTCATATTTATAATAGCATCAATATGTTTCCTAATCAAATTAGGAGAAACGGTGTCACCACGCCTTTGGTGGCTCAATATGTCGCGCGGTATACTTAGCCACTGGCTAAGTATGTCGCGTGACAAAGGTAGCCGGTTTCGGTGACTCTCAATCATTCTTCCTCTAGTTTCAATCAAAACATTCTAAGTGTGTGTGACCCAATAGGATTGTATTATGTTGGCAATGAGTCCGATCATATCGACCCTCATAAGACATAGCGGACTCTAGCAAGCCATTATGTCTACCCAAATAATACAACATAAGAGTTCATGCTTCCATAATAGTAATAGTTTCACAATCCCTTTGTCACACGATGTCATATTGAACATAAGTCATGGTCATTGTCAACTTACATTGTTCAATGCTTTCTCGATTCCGAATATGTTGATCAACCAAGTATCCATGATCTCTATCATGTTCCTTGAGTGTGGCCACACATTTCATCAACACTATTCTACGAGGGGCCCTAGCCAACATCTCTCTTACGAGGGACAAATCCCATCTTGACTTATCATTCTTCCCTACGGGAATCCCATAATGCCAACATAGTCCTTATTGCTACCCGGTTAAGGATAACTTTAGACTACATCTAACAACACGTTCATCAAGTGGAAGACAATGATAATCTCGGGTCTAAGGATTCTAATGACACTATTATTTTGAGATTTGATTATGACATTTGACCATGACATAAATCTCAAGCGGGTCAAGTCCGGTCACTTGTTCTCTAACAAGTACCCATAAATCCAATGTGCATCTCTATGCAAATAATCATAATATGATTATCCATTAGCATTTATACTAGTTATTTATAAGTTGTAATGTGCATCTTCATGCATATGATCATCTCTATGTTCATCCATTACCAACTTTCACTAAATAACTAGGGACACGAATTAATATAATAAACATGCAAAACATATATTAATCAAAATAAAATTTCTCTTTTATTAATGATAAAGACGATACATAAAGGTTTATAGAAACTATAAGCCTAGGGCACAAACACTAACGACTCCCACTTGCACTAGGCCCAATCTCCCATGTATCGTATACCCATGGACCTAACATGACCATCATGCTTTGCTTGTGCTAGCGGCTTTGTAAGTGGATCGCTAATGTTGTCATCGGTTGATACTCTTGCATATCTTGACATCTCCTCTTTCTATGATTTCTCGAATCACATGGAAACGTCTAAGAATGTGTTTGGATCTTTGGTGTGACCTTGGTTCCTTTGCTTGTGCAATGGCACCATTGTTGTCTGATAAAGCTCTATCGGATTAGTGATGCTTGGAACAATTTCCAAATCACTAACGAACTTCTTGATCCAAGCGCCTCTTTAGGCTGCATCGGATCTTGCTATGTACTCGGCTTCGGTTGTAGAATCAGTTTGTGGTACTTTGCTTGGAACTCTTCCAACAAATTGCACCTCCGTTAAGCATAAACACAAACCCCGATTGCGACTTAAAGTCATCTTTGTCGGTTTGGAAGCTAGCATCTGTGTAGCCTTTTACAACAAGATCTTCTTCCATTCCTCCAAAAACCAAGAACGCATCCTTAGTTCTTCGTAAGTACTTAAGGATGGTCTTGACTGCTATCCAATGGCTTTCGCCGGATTAGATTGGTATCGACTCGTGGTGCTCAAAGCATACGAGACATCCGGTCTAGTGCATATCATGGCGTACATGATGGATCCAATTGCCGAAGCATACGGAATCGCAGTCATTCTCTTTTTCTCATCAATTGTCTTAGGACATTGATTCTTGCTAAGAGTTACGCCATGACCTACTGGCAAGTTCCCTCTCTTAGAATTTTCCATCTTGAATCTTCTAAGGACCTTGTCAATATATGTACTTTGACTCAAACCAATCATCCTTCTAGATCTATCTCTATAGATCTTAATGCCAAGAATATAAGAGGCTTCACCCATATCTTTCATTGAAAAACACTTTCCTAACCAAGACTTGACGATCGAAGTGCGGGAATGTCATTTCCAATGATTAAGATATCATCGACATACTGATATTAGAAAAAGCACTTTGCTCCCACGATTTTCTTGTATACACAAGGTTCATCTTCGTTTTTGATGAAACCAAACTCTTTGACCGATTCATCAAAACGTAGATTCCAACTCCTAGAAGCTTGCTTTAATCCATATATGGACCTTTGCAACTTGCACACTTTATTAGAATTCTTTGGATCGACAAAACCTTCGGGTTGTGTCATATACACATCCTCAAGTAACTTTCCATTTAGGAAAATTTGTTTTGACATCCATTTGCCATATCTCATAGTCATAATATGCGGCTATGGCAATCGGAATTCTAATAGACTTAAGCATCGCAACGGGCGAAAAGGTTTCATCATAGTCTATACCATGAGTCCGCCTATATCCCTTTGCTACAAGCCTAGCTTTGTAAGTGTGCACCTTCCCATCCATGTCGGTCTTTTTCTTGAAGACCCACTTGCACCCTATGGTTTTTGCACCTTCGGGTGGATCAATCAAGTTCCAAACTTGATTATCATCCATGGATTGGATTTCGGACTTCATGGCTCCAAGCCATTTTTCCGAATCCGGAGCGGACATCGCTTCTTGATAGGAAGTCGGTTCGTCATTCTCAATGACTTCCACTTCATTACTTTCCGATACAAGAAATCCATATCTCTCGGGCTCGGATCGTAACCTATCAGATCGACGACGGACTTGAGTATCTTGAACCGGTTCCACAACTCCTTGTGAACTTGGTTCCGTCTCTACCCTTGGCTCAATGTTGTCTTCGGGTTCTTGAACTTCTTCAAGATCAATTTTACTCCCACTAGTTCCCTTATTGAGAAACTGTTTCTCAAGGAAGGTACCATATTGAGCAACAAATACTTTGTTCTCAGTGCGTTTGTAAAATTGATATCCTTTTGTTTCCTTAGGATAACCCACGAAGACACATTTGTCATACTTTGGTTCTAGCTTATCGGAGACAAGTCTCTTCACATAAGCATCGCAACCCCAAATCTTCATGAAAGAAATATTCGGTTTCTTTCCCCACCACATCTCATATGGTGATTTAGGAGCCGATTTAGTAGGAACTCTGTTTAGTGTGAAAGCTGCAGTCTCTAATCCATGTCCCCAAAAGGATATAGGAAGATCAACTTGACTCATCATCGATCGAACCATGTCCAACAAGGTTCTATTTCTCCTCTCCGACACCCCATTCCATTGTGGTGTCGCAGGTGGAGATAACTCTGAAACGATTCCACAGTTTTTGAGATGATAGTCAAATTCTTGGCTCAAATATTCGCCACCTCGATCGGATCGAAGTGCTTTAATCGTCTTGCCAAGTTGATTTTGTACTTCATTTTGAAATATTCGAAATATCTCAAACGCTTCACTTTTGTGCTTCATCAGATAGACATAGCCATATCTTGATAAGTCATCGGTGAACGTAATGAAGTACCGAAATCCGCCTCTAGCAATGCTGCTCATTGGTCCACATACATCGGTATGTACTAGACCCAATAAGTCACTAGCCCTTTCACTACTCTTAGTGTAAGGTGGTTTGGTCATTTTTCCCAATAAACAAGATTCGCAAACATCATATGATTCATAATCACATGAGTCTAAGTATCCATCTTTATGGAGTTTAGAAATGCGTTTCTCATTTATGTGACCAAGCCGGCAATGCCACATGAATGTGTTGTTCACATCATTTGGTTTGGACTTCTTACTTACATTATAAATATTTTCAATATTACTTTCTTTCTCAACATTAAGGACATAAAGGCCATTAAACGAGTTTGCAATACCATAAAGCATATCATTTAAATAGATAGATAACTTATTATTCGCAATAATAAAGTTAAATCCTTCTTTGTCCAAATAAGAAACTGAAATAATATTTCTACTCAAATCCGGAACATAATAACAATTGTTCAAAACAAGTATTAGTCCACTAGGTAAAGTGACTTCATAAGTCCCTACGGCTAATGCAGCAACACTTGCTCCATTCCCTACACGTAGGTCTACTTCACCTTGTTTGAAAGCGACCTTCTATCTTTTAGTCCTTGCACATTTAGACAAATGTGGGATCCACATCCAGTATCACATACCCAAGAACTAGAAGTAGAAAGGAAAATATCTATAACATAGATACTTGAATCAGTAGCAATCATATTGCCCTTTTTCATACCTTCCTTATTAGCTTTGCAGTTTTGCTTCCAATGATCAATCTCATTGTCATGGAAGTAAACCGCATCCTTTTGAGACCTTTTTAGTTTAGCCTTAGTGGCAATGGCAACCTTTGCCTTAGGCTTAGCAACACTTGCTTTACCTTTGCCCTTTTTAATGACGGATCGCAGTGACAGAGTTTTGTTTAATGCCATTTGATCTACAATAAGATATGCAACATATGAACACATATAAGTATCCAACACATTTATCATTCAAGAGACAAATATAGTATTTCACAAATACTCCCACTAAATTATACACCTTCAAATACAAGCATGTATCATATAATTACAATGGGCTAAGATCCATATTTCACTTCAATTTTGGTTTAAGCGAGTCAATGCCCAAAATTAAGTTATTTAGGTAGATAACATTTATCGATCACATCATATGTGACTCTTAGATCCTTTATGAGATTTTAGACATCATATGTCAAAACATGTTTTAATCTCATCTTATGCCTTGGGTCAAAACTCTTTTGAAAGCACCAATTAAGTCTAACCAATTTCAAACGTATGAGATACTTAGAACGATGCACCCAGGCGAGTCGAAACTACATCAACCCTTATCTCATCTTGCTCAATACTAGAATAGAATGATGTACCCAATGAGTCGAAACTACATCAACCTATCCCAATACTTCTCAAGTGTTTTACTTTCGGGGTGGCATAAAACTTAAACATTAAATGAAGGTTCTTTAAAAATAGATTATAAGCATATCAACAAAGATAGCGTAAAGTACACCGGGTAAGTTCCAGGAAGCTGGTGAGCCACAAGGACTACTTAAGTACCCAATCCTTAGACAGGAACTCTCCTAGACATGTACAACTACAATATCGGTTTGATTGCAACATAATTCTACTTTGTAAAGGCGACTTGTTTCATAAACAATCAGACACTAACTTGTTTCTCATAAACAATTAGTAAACCATAATTCAATGTTCAAAACATTCTAGAATTATAACAGTTCTTCATGCAATGCAATAATTAATAAAACACCCTTTTAAACAATTAAGCAAGCATAAGAACACAAAATAATCATGCAACGCAACAATTAAATAAACATCTTTTAATTAATTAAGCAAGCATAAGAACATATAATAATCATGCAACACAACAATTAAATAAACATCTTTTAATTAATTAAGCAAGCATAAGAACATATAATAATCATGCAACGCAACAATTAAATAAACATCTTTTAATTAATTAAGCAAATATAATTATTATACAATTCTAGCATAGATTTATAAACAGATTTGTTTCTCATAAACAATCAGATTCCTTCAAATTTTGCGTAAACTGACTTGTTTCTCATAAACAATCAGAAAACCAAAATTTAATGTTTCAACCAAACATTTAGGAATTCTCAATTCAATGTTTCAACTAAACATCTAATAAAATTCTTAACACTTAAGAACAAATAATTCATGCATCGCAATAATTAATAAAAACACATTTAAATTAATTAAGCATGCATAAATAATGAATTAATCTAGCATATACCTATAAACTTAATTTCCAGAAATTTATAGCATCCAATATTAAGACATAAAACATCTCGAGATTATTAACATAATCATAGATTAGCGAGAAAATTTAAACAAACCGATTCGCCGGATCTGGCTTATTATGTCGCGTGACATAATCGGCCGGTGGCTAGTTATGTCGCGTGACATAGCGGCCGGATAACCAGATTTCCTCATGTGGCCTACTATGTCGCACGACATAGGTAGCCGGTCGCGAGATTTCAGATTTCAATCGATTCGGATTATATGCAATTAAATCCTATAAACAACCTTTTAACGATTTAATTCAACATAATCAGAAACCGATTTAACATAGATTAGCAAATTGTTTCACATAAACAATTAAATCTAATTCATACAAAGCAAGCCTAGAACATTTATAAACAATTTATAACGACTTTCTAGCATGCCAATTCGAATCTAACCATACGAACGGGGCTCACGATACCCTTTGTTGGGTTTCAAGGATCCATGCGCGGCGGAATTTTAGCATTAATAACTTAAAACCCATGAGCCTAGGATCCGTTCTATACGATTAAATTGAATTCCTACGAGATAGATTTACCAACCTTAATCGCTTTCCGGTTTTGATCTATCGAACGTATAATTATGTGATTCGTAATCACAAACTTTGATCTTCAAATCTTCGAATCTTCAACTCCTTTGGATCTTCAGATTTGAACTCTAGGCCTTTGATTTGGTTGAACAAATTAAGACCCTCTTTTGGTAATCCACACAAATATGAATGTCGAGAACGATTCTCGGATTGGGAATTGCTAGATTCCAAAAACTTATGGAAGAATATTGAGAGGATTTTTGATTGTGATTTTTATTGAAAAATTTCGGCTAGACTTTAGGGTTGACAGCCCTCTCATATTTATAATAGCATCAATATGTTTCCTAATCAAATTAGGAGAATAGGCTGTCACCCACGCCTGGTGGCTCAATATGTCGCGCGGTATACTTAGCCACTGGCTAAGTATGTCGCGTGACAAAGGTAGCCAGTTTCAGTGACTCTCAATCATTCTTCCTCTAGTTTCAATCAAAACATTCTAAGTGTGTGTGACCCAATAGGATTGTATTATGTTGGCAATGAGTCCGATCATATCGACCCTCATAAGACATAAGCGGACTCTAGCAAGCCATTATGTCTACCCAAATAATACAACATAAGAGTTCATGCTTCCATAATAGTAATAGTTTCACAATCCCTTTGTCACACGATGTCATATTGAACATAAGTCATGGTCATTGTCAACTTACATTGTTCAATGCTTTCTCGATTCCGAATATGTTGATCAACCAAGTATCCATGATCTCTATCATGTTCCTTGAGTGTGGCCACACATTTCATCAACACTATTCTACGAGGGGCCCTAGCCAACATCTCTCTTACGAGGGACAAATCCCATCTTGACTTATCATTCTTCCCTACAGGAATCCCATAATGCCAACATAGTCCTTATTGCTACCCGGTTAAGGATAACTTTAGACTACATCTAACAACACGTTCATCAAGTGGAAGACAATGATAATCTCAGGTCTAAGGATTCTAATGACACTATTATTTTGAGATTTGATTATGACATTTGACCATGACATAAATCTCAAGCGGGTCAAGTCCAGTCACTTGTTCTCTAACAAGTACCCATAAATCCAATGTGCATCTCTATGCAAATAATCATAATATGATTATCCATTAGCATTTATACTAGTTATTTATAAGTTGTAATGTGCATCTTCATGCATATGATCATCTCTATGTTCATCCATTACCAACTTTCACTAAATAACTAGGGACACAGATTAATATAATAAACATGCAAAACATATATTAATCAAAATAAAATTTCTCTTTTATTAATGATAAAGACGATACATAAAGGTTTATAGAAACTATAAGCCTAGGGCACAAACACTAACAATAGATGTGGTGGAGTGAACCCTCTCCCGTGTATTTACATGGGGGTGCATATATGTGAATATGTGTGTATGGGAGGTGTATTGCAGCAACAGCGAGATGGAGAGTGCTCTGGAAAGGCAGGCTCGTCATCCGAATTTGTAGCGAGACCTCCTTTAACTCCTTCGTTCATTGACTTTCGAGATGGTGATCACATGAGGCGAGCTCCCATTGACACGAGCCGGATTCTTACTCACTTCTAGCTCCCTGAGGGTCTAGATATGCGAGTGCTATCTTCTCTTCTCTAATGCTTGAAACTGTTAGTATCCCTTATTATTGTCACAACTGGTCTCTTGATTCTTTCATTGTTTGATTGTATCAGGTCTCTGCTGAGTCTTATAGAAGTTTTGCTCGAGCTTACACGGGAGCTTTAGACATGATCGAGCAGCTGCAGAGGAGTGCTAGTTTCTGGAAGGAACGATGTATATCCCAAATTTCAGATGATGTCTCCACTCCTAGCCTGCCGGAGAGGAAAAGGGCTCGAGTCGACGAGGAGACGATCAGACAGAAGAAACACCGGAGCAAGAATCCATCATACACTTCTTCCAACTCAGAGTATGAGAGTGACAGTGATGATGATGATATTCCCGTTGACCCGCACGAGCTTGAGTCTGTTGCTATTCCTGCCGCTGATGAGTTCTATCGTGTGGACTCTGTAGCTTACCAGGCTCCTGCTGATGATCCGGACCATGTACTGATAGAGGAGGATGATAAAGAGGGAGGAGATAGCGAGGAGGAAGATGATGATGACTCGGAGTAGCCTCTTGGATTAGATTATGACTTGTTGCTTATTATACCTCGTAAGAAACAAACACTATTGTCTAGGATATTTTTCTACGCATTACTTTGCACCAGATTTGAACTTGATTGCCTGTTAGCTTAGTATATACATTATTAGTTTTATTATTTGCACGAGTCCATCTTTTCTTGGAAAATGAGAATGGATGGGGTAATGGTTATGATGTTGGTGTATATATGGTTTATATGTTTTGCGTATGTGTATGGAATGATGGCGTGATTGGGTATGTATGAGGTAAATGTGTATATAGGATGAATGGACCCTCTCCCATGTTGTTTGCGAAGTGGCGGTTAATGGTTGCGACAATTGACAAGTCGGGGAATGCCCTGGTAAGAACTGAATGCAGCAGGTTGCTGATGTCTGATATTGGCAAGAACTGTCGCACGACCCAGGACTTCAGGTGGTAAGTTGTGTCGCGTGACACAATCAGCCATACTAACAGGTTTTTTCAACCAAGATTTATACTTGTCTCAAAACAACACCTTTGCCTAGGGCAAGAATTTCAGCAGCCCCTCATGAAGTAGACCTCAAGTACTGAGCTATCCTCAAGGATGAGATTGTAAAGCCAGCTCCAAAATCTGCACGGAAGATCTTATGCACACACAATCCCTATTCCGCTTGACTAAGCCCCAGTATGGAGAAATTATTGCAAACTGGGTCTGGGGCAGCCCCTGCTTTTGATGATATCCTCGAGGTATTTGTGAATTCTCGAGGCAGATTCTCGAATAAGCCATGGACCAAGTTTGGTGCAGCCTCGATTTGACAGAAGTATCCCGTGGCCCAGGAGGCACCTATCTTTCAAACTTTAGTCAATCAGTCATTGGATAAGACTCGGAAATGTATACGTGCAGGGGCACATCTTTCGAGGGTAGGAATGGATCCCGATTTTGTGTAACACACTCGCTTTTGGGTTTAACTCTTTTGAGAGAGTATAAGTGTCACAAGGTGTGGAAAAGTGTATGGAAGCCCCTGTTGACAGAAAGACAGTGTTTGGCTCTATTCCCTATGATGGAGAGAGAGAAGACTTGTTGAGACATTTGAAAACTTGTCTTATTTATGATGATCACAAGGCTGCTTAAAACCCTTTATTGATGTTCGGGTTATTCAACCACTAATCCAGATATGAACAAATATTTGATTAATCGTGAGGAGAAAACCAACTGATATCGAGAATCAAACTCGGAAAAATAGAAATAGGGTTTGTGTATAGGGACGGCCCTTGAAGAGACCGGATTGTCTGAGATTTGAATGTGTTTGTGACTGGACCATTTCTGGTTGCCTACGTTCCCCTCATGGCAAGGAGCTGAGGTCGCCGTAGTTCGGGCAAGTCTCAATTGAAATAGAAAGAATGTGAAATTTGAGATTTTGAGAATCTTTGAGGATTGGAGAGTTAAGGAACATGTCTCTTTGGAGTGTCAATGAAAGATACGGATGCGAAGCCCCAGTGAGGCATTCACGGGAAGTGTTTTGTGGAGAAGAAATGAAATATGCTCACATGAAATGCCAAATGAATGGTTTGAATTTGCACAATCTTTGATTGATGATCTTGAACCGAGAAAGATTAGATTCCAAATTTAAGCAAGCAACAAAGCGTTAATCCGATTTAGATCTTGATGAGATTAGAATGAAACTGCTATTCGGTAGGAACTATAGCTGGGTTTCAGGGCTTCGATCGGCCATCGGGTGATTTGGAAAATTGATTGTATCATGACCTCTTAAGATGAGAGGTCGGCTGGGCTTTTTACTGACTGAACCCCTAAAGATGAGAGGTTGGTTTTCAAGGATGTGTTTGAGATTTCTAAGGATGAGGAAATTGATTGTTTCTGTAATGCTTCTAATAACGAGAGGTCGAAATGGGCTTTGGCAAGGCAAGGGCAATGGGAATATCCTCTAAAAGCGAGAGGATGGCTTGGGATTGGTTTGAAAGTAATGGTAGAGGGGAAATCTGTGTTGTCTCTTTATTTGTTCTGAGACTCCCTTTGAGTAAACAACTAGATCCTTATCTACTTTTGAGAAAATTGCTAGGGACTGGGCTCTCCTTTTTTTTTATCAATTTTATTTTTGAGAGAGAACTTCAGCTAGTCCCTAGGGTGGATCACTGCATTCCGCCATTCTTGAGCTTGGAGACGGTCAATCTTCCTTTGAATCATGGGAGCCTCAAGGATAGTCCTTCTTTCTTCTGGAGATGGCTAAATGGGTTTCAAAACATGCCGATCTTGAAATGAAAGGGTAGTTTTTAGTGAGGGTGAGGTAATGGCTTCCCTAGGGTGAAAGGCTTCAACCGCAATTCCTACCAGGTGACCTAAACGAGATTAAGTCTTCATTGCTTGCTTAAGCCTACTTGAGAAAGATTCATGCAAACTCATTTGAGCAACGGAACATTGAAGGTGATGAAAGAGATGTGAGCATATGAGATGCGAGATGGGGAATTGATGAGCCCCAATTTGAGAAAGATATCATTGATTTTCTCACTCCGACTAAATTAAATATTAATCATTTCAAAGCATTAGTGATTGAGTAGCACAAGTGATCAAATAGAATAAAACCATTTCAAATAAGTGTAATGTGGGTGTGCAAGTGATGTCTCGAGTCTAGCAAGAAAATAAATAAAGACTTTTATTACTGAAAGCAACTAACACAGACATAACAGACTCAAATCCCAAAAGGGACATTCACTAATAAAATGAAAGACCGTCTAGACCCTATGAAACGAATTGACTATATCATCTTCAACTCAGGATGGGAGGACCCCTTGGAATCATGGGAGAGGATTGGTAACCACGTTGGGGCGAGCCTTCTCAATCTTACCCTCATCAATAAGCCTTTGAATAAGAAACTTCAGAGGGACGCAGTCGTTGGTGATGTGGCCAGGATACTGATGATATCGGCAATACTTGCTGGTGTCCAACTTGGGATTGCGATGAACAGGGTTGTAATTATCAAGGGGTTTGATCATTCCTCTTTGAACTAGCCTATTGAAAGCCTCTTCGGTTGTCATTCCTAGATCATCAAATTTCCGCTTCTTGCGAGGTGGAAACTTACCATGGTTCTGAACACTACTTTTCTCATGGAAGCCCTTTTCAATCTTCCCTTCATTTATGAGCTCTTGGATGACCACTCTCAAAGATTTGTAGTCATGGGTGGTATGGCTAGGATACTGATGGTAGTAGCAGAACTTACTTTTATCCAGGTTGGGCCTAGGATTAGGAGGGCTATAATTTACCAGTGGCTGAACCAATCCTCCGTTTACTAAGATCTTGAAGAATTCATTCATAGGCATTCCCACATCATCACAGTACTGTTTTCCTCTCTTCTTCTGAACCAGCTCTGGAGGTGACTCAGGTACTGACACCCCTTGCCGAATGGGATTCATGGCGGGAATGAAGGACATTTGATTAACGATCAAGTACGGGGTTGGTCCTGAATACTGATCCTGCGTAGACGAGCTGAAACCATAAGATGAACCCATTAATGGTTGAGAAAAACTTTCTTGAGGCGGAATTTGGTTAGCGGGGAACTGCAGCAATCCCTTCTGCTTAAACTAGTTGTCCAAACAATGACATGGGCCTTGGGAACCTTGCTGAGATTGACACTGCGACCCAAACTGATTAGGAAATCTAAAAGCATTGGGGATCAGTTGTACACCCTGAATTTGAGCTTGGTCAATTTGAGGTGCTGGAGGAGGAATCCTACCTTGTGCATTCACATTCATCCCATGCATTTGATAAGCGGGGGGAGATGTAATATTATCGGTAGGATGAAGAGGGAGGGAAACATTTCCAGCCCCAGAATCAGTGTTGTTATCACCAATGATCTCCTCATAAGACCCATCTTCGTGACGAATGACTACAATCCCTCGGACACGCATTGCTTCCACAAACCTAGCACGCGTTTCCTCTTCTCGAGCCCTAGCAGCTTGGGCGAGAAACTGAGCTTTGCACTCATGAACCAAGGCAGCCTCAAGAGAAGCTCGCAACTCAACAATAGACAAATCATTCAGATCCAGCTGACCCAAAACAAAGGAACCTCCCGACTAGGCGGATGACACATTTTCTGTACCAGACATCTCGGGTACCAAAACAAATGAGAGCTCTACAAGAAACTGCAACTACCTTAGAGACGCAAACCAAATGAGCACTGGAAGTCGGAGCACGCACCCAACTTGCCGTAACTGTAGAGGTAGATATGGGTTGATAAGGGGATGAAGGAAGAGACTCTTTAGATGGTACGGGAGAGGGAGAAGAAAGGAAAGGACTCGTGCAAACATCTTATTTATGTTCAAGTAGAAATCGATGTCTTTTAAGTCCTAAGCAAGGTTGGAAAAGGATAAGCCTTTATTTTCGCATTCTAAAACCTCGGGGGAACCTAGAGACGTAACATTCAAATTATACCAAATGTTTTGTATGGAAATTAATAATAGGTAATAACACCTAAACAAGACCTAAGCACTATATAGGACGGACGAGTGATCCAAATTTCTGGGGAAATTTGGGCAGCATAACGGGTATTCTTGAAGAATTTCAAAGAAAAATCCGGCATGACCTCTCGTCGGTGCATGGTGACAATGCGGCATGATCTCTCGTTAGAACATGTCACGAGAGCGACATGTCCATACGTGAAACCATGTTGCATTAGCAACATGCCCACAAGTGCTAGGTTTTGGGATAGTGTAGACACCCCATTCTGAACACATCGGAACATACTTATACCACTCTAAGTCTCGCTTTGAGTCAAGAAGTAGAAATCCACCATTTCGTCATGTTTCGTTAAGTTTTGACTAATCACCGTTAGTTTGGGACTAAACTGCATACGAGATAACGAGGAAAGGACAAAACTGTCCACAGGAGCAATATCTCGCCGCGAGATGGCGTGTCTCGCCGCGAGATATCCCCCCTCTGCAGATTGCAGACGACAGTTCCCTCGTCGATTTCAACCTCTTTTCGGGATAAAACTTTATCTCTCCGGCCAGCCAATAGGATTTGGAGTCTAGAACCATCTGATAGGGTTTTACCTCTCCACTTCTTCCTATCCATTCCCTATAAATACTTGGTGACTTCCAAGGTTCAAGAGGTCGAAGAATTTTCACAACACACACATTTTGTTGGTTTCTCTCCTTGAAAGAATCCTACAAAATCACCTCAAAAACTCACTTCATAGTTTGTTTGTCGACCTTGTTGATAAACAAGCATTAAACTCCAAGTCAAGGATCGAGGCGAAGCTCTGTCCGTGTCAAGAGTCGACTCTAAACTTGAGTCGAAACTCTGCCCAAATCACCTCACGCAAGGTAAAGCTTAAATCCCTTTCTAATTGATTATTAGAGTGGTATAAGTCCATAGAATCTAGGATCGGCCTAGAGCCTCTCCAAATCATGGAGACGGTCTCGAAGCAATCGATCCTACATTCCGTTTAACCCCGTTAAATGGATCTTTGTTTATAATACTAAAAATTTGTTTTTCTCTTCTTTTGAAAACCTCTCTTTTCTTTAGCAAGATCGATCTCCGGATTGGGTGAAATGGATGCTCCTTGACCTACCCATTTCATAACCTAAGCCCCGAACCCAAATCTTTTTCAAAATGGTTTTCCTATTTTCTCCAACCGAATAATATAGGTGGCGACTCAAAAATGAAAAGGAAAGATAAAATCATCATTTGTTCCTTTCTTTTTCCCTCACAACGCTACAGATAGGTATATATGTCCTATTACAAATTTCAAAAACAACTCATTTTAGTATAATTAAAAATGTTATATCCAAAAACCAACCATCAGGTAAGCTTAAAAAAGTGTGGCTCCACCTATGATGCGCTAGGGGGATAGGATTGATTTTAGGCGCTCAAGCGTAGGCGACATACATCACCGTCCGCGATGCCGTCAATCACACCAAATGGGCTCTAAATCTAGTGCTGTAGTGTGAGGGTGGCTATATTCCTTTATTTATGAAAAATAATTTTGAATACATTTTTTTTATTTTCTCTTATTTGGAAAGGAAAAACAAACGGAAAATCACACACACGCACAGATTAACAAGGTACAATAAGCAACTTCACACTCTGATCCAAGGACTGCCCTTAGCCAAACAGGAATCCATCCCCTGCCTCCTCATGGCAAGGAACAAAACCAAATCCCTCAAACACAAAAACATGAAGCAAGCAAAGACACACAAATCTCACAACACATAAAATGCATATATCACATGGAGTCATTAACGATGCACACAAGGATGAACACATTGGATGTTGAAAGGGAATGAAAGTTTGACCCTCTTTTGAAAGCCAGTTTCAAGTCCCCAGCAGAGTCGCCACTGAATGTACGCTCGCCTAAAAATTAATGAAGTTAAAATGGGAGTCGCCATGCCGTTCTAAAGGAAACATTGAAAACCTTTTGGAAAAGATAATTTGGGTTCGGGGGTCAGGTTACGTGTTTGGAAGAACTGAGGGTTCACCCAACAAGCCTCGTTCATAAATGAGTCTTTCGAAAGCAAACATCCAAAGTATTCATAGTGTGTGCAAACATTTAAGACAATAAATGTGATAAATGGATTTTATTGATAAAATGAGATAGCTACAACTTGTGAGCCACTTGGTACAATGGGGGGCCACATCCCAGATTACAAATCTAAGAACAAATTACAACTGAAAAGGGAGCTTCTGCAGAATGGCAAGATGTGTCGCGTGACACAGGATCTGCCTGGCTAGTTCTGTCGCGTGACACAGGACTCAGTCAGGAAGATTGTGTCGCGTGATACAGGATGCCTATCTGCAGAAACTTTACAAACTGAATACGGACTGAACTGAGATCTAATCAGATCAAATTACAACATCAATTCAACTCAGAAAACCACGAATCAACAACGAATTGACCAAGGGGGTGTGGATATGGGGAGATCCACACTCCCTTGGCAAACAAGCCACAATTATAATAAGATCAAACCATGAACATGAAATTAAACCAAGCAAATTGAATTAAATAGAGAGATGGCGATTGTGATTCAACAATTAGGAACAGATAGAGTGTAATTATCGAATCAAATGAAGATAGATTGCATGAATTATGAAGGTAGTAAAGTATATGAGAGAGAAAGGAGGAATGAAGTGATTACCCTTGTAGATCCACAAATTCTATACCCAAGTTAGGTATAGAATTTTTCTAAACAGCTTCAGGACCGAATTGCACTTGAGAATGATGGTGGATTGAAGATCTAGTGGTGGTGTGTGGGTTGGATTGAATTGAGGGAGAGAAGGAAGGAGTTGGGTAGGAGAGAGAGAGGGAGTTGTGTATGTTTTGGAGTGTGTGTTACGCTACCAATTGGGCAGAGTAATAGTATGTCAAAAATGGATCCAGATATGAGAGGGGGAGGGTCTTATTTATAGGCTGCTGATGAGGGGCTGGTTGTGTCGCACGACCCAACGGTCTTGTTTTCCATGGCTCGTTATGTCGTACGACTAGACAAGCCAATAACCGTTTCTGGCGCCAAAGACCTGGTTCTAGAACATTCCAAGTTGATTCCCAACAAGTCCAAACTGAATAATACCTTATAGGTCCTTTTGCCTGAGAAAAATACTTAAAAGTACTTCCTTCGCAAGAAACTTATAAAAAGATTACGGAAGTTTCGGGATGGACCAGGAATTTACCAAAACGCCCTTAGTGCAATTTTATTATATTAAAAGACACCTGTAAAGGATCGCGAATTGGATTGGGGTACTTACACAAGGACGGATCGCATTGATAGGAGCTGATTATTGTGAGTTGCCATTACTACAATAAAATATGCAAACAATGAAACACAAAAGTATCAACACAATTATCATCTAAGAGCAAATAATGTATTTCATAAATACTCCCACTAAATTATACACCTTCAAATACAAGCATGTATCATACTCCCTCTGTTCCGCCCGAAGTGTCTCAAAATGAGATCGGCGCAGGAATTAAGGAAAGTGGGGGAAGAAAGAGAAAAAGGTTAAATGTTGTGAGTATGGAAAATTAAATAGGAGAGAGAATGAGTGGGAGGAATAGTTAGGAGAGAGAATGTTGTGAGTGTAAAAGTAAAGTAGGAGAGAGAATGAGTGGGGTAGGAAGAGTATAAAAATAATAAAAACTTTCCATTTTGGGATTGAGACACTTTAAATGGGATGCCCAAAAGGGAAAGTTGAGATACTTCGAGCGGGACGGAGGGAGTATAATCATAGTAGGCTAAGATCCATATTTCACTTGATTTTGGTTTAACTGAGTCAATGCCCGAAATCAAGATATTTAGGTAGATAACATCAATCATATCATATATGACTCTTAGATCTTTTATGAGATTTCCTTAGACATCATATGTCAAAACATGTTTTAAATCTCATCTATGCTTTGGGTTAAATCTCATTTGAAAGCACCAATTAAGTCAAAACCTTTTTCAAATGCATGAGACATGGAACGATGCACCTAACTGAGTCAAAACTACATCAACCATTATCTTATCTTGATCACAAATTAAGATATAATGATGCACCCAACTGAGTCGAAACTACATCAAAATACCCTAAAATTTCACAAGTGTTCTAATCAAGGAATGGCATAAGACTTAATTTAGAAGGTTTTACACATAATAACAAACATCGCATGGTTGTAACATGAAACTTATGTGTAGATAATCATGAACATAGGGCTTCACAAAATATCAAACAAACAATTTGGTTTCAATTTTGAGAAATTACCAATCTACTTTAATCATATTAAACAGATCAACAACCTATGTAAAAGATTAATCCTATTAATCATGACCATGGCATATCACATATGATTATTTTCTCAAAATAACACACATAAAATCATAGATCTATATCATATAGCATGGATAGCAATTAATCAAATTAAATCTAGCATGCCAATTTCAATCCTAATCATGAAAAGACGAGGCTCTGATACCACTGTTGAATTTAGGGTTACAAACGCAGCGGAGGAACTTAGAAAAGCAACAAAACCCTAGCCCTATAATCCGTCTAACAAGAGATTAAATATATATATATATATATATACGAAATAGATTTACATACCTTGAATGCGATTATGTTTGCTTGAAATCGAATCTGAAAATCGAATCTCAAAAACGAATCTCAAAACTGATGATGGAGGTTTTGATCTTCTTTTTGTTCTAGGCCTTGGGATGAATCAACGATTGTAAGTCTTCAAACTTTAGGTGATAAAACAATCACCCTATCGGTAATCCATACGCGAACGGACCAAGATCAATATCTTGTTGGATTGCTAGATGATCCCCGAATGTTGAATCAATATTCAACAATCAATGGCTGTGAATGAAATTGATTTGGGGTGTTTTTGATCTTTTATTCTCAATAAAAATCAATGATTTAGTGTTTCAAAACCCTAAAAAACATGTTCCGTGAATGAGGCAAAAGGGGTCTATTTATACTTTGTAAATATTCATTTTCCTAGCCAAAATCAGAGTTGCAGCAAAACAGGACAGGGGGGACATTCTGGCCTCGAGGCACGCGCCTGGTCTTATCCCAGGCGGCCGCCTGGAGCCTTTTTCCAATCTCCTGAAGTTACTGCCTTTAAGTCATCCGTTTCACCTTTTGCGAGGCGCCCGCCTCACCCATAAAACATTTTTCGGCCATTTTTCAATCCGTTCTTGGTGTGTGACCCCATAGGAAATATATTTATGTTGGTAGTGAGTTTGAAACATCAAACTCACAAGACATAAGTGGTTTCTAGCAAACCATTATATCCACCCAATTAATATAACATCAAAGCTTGATTCCTCGATAGATCAAATGTCACAATCCCTTTGTCCACGATGTCAAATTGAACATGAGTCATGGTCGATGTCAACTCACATGTTCAATGCTTTCTTAATTCCGAATATGTTGATAATCCAAATGCATTTGATCTCTATCAAATCACTTGAGTGTGGCCACACATTTCATCAACATCATTCATCGAGGGGCCCAAGCAAACATCTCTCTCAACGAGAGGGACAAATCCCATCTTGACTTATCATTCTTCCCTACAAGAATCCAATCGTGCCAACATAGCCCTTATTGCTATCCGATTAAAGATAGTGTTAGACTACATCAAACACAATGTTCATCATGTGGAAGACGATGATAATCTCAGGTACGAAGGATACCAATGACACGACTATCATGAGATTTAATCATGACAACAGACCATGTCATAAATCTCATAAGTAGGTCAAGTCCAGTACTTGTTCTCTAGCAAGTACCCATAAGTGTAATGTGCATCTCCATGCATATAATCATCTCCATGATTATCCATTACCAACTTATACTAGTTATTCATAATAACTAGGGATGCAGTTCAATATAATAAACATGTAAACATATAATGAACCAAATAAACTTTCTCTATAATAAATGATAAAGACGATTACATAGCCGTTTAAGTTATAAGTCAAACATAACTAAACGCCTAGGGCACTACACCAACAGTATTGGCCACTTGCATTTGCCACGGCATGTTATCTCTTCAATCGAATGCCAACACATACTCTAAATTTTCAATCATCATTTCTAAAACTCTTTGGTCATCCTCCCAATTACTCGAAGCTCAGAAGTTTTGGTTGCTTGTGCTATCCTTGGCTCCGTCCTTATACAAGAAACAAACTGGATTCTAAGTCTTCCCCTTGTATATTTGTGGGCTATTCTCCAACTCAAAGTGCTTTCTATTGTCTAGATCCTAAAACTTCTAAAATCTTTGTATCTCGTCATGTCAAGTTTGTGGAACATCTATTCCCTTTCTCCTCTCTGTTCGAACCACCATTACCATCTCCCTCTATCAATGAATGGTGTAACTCCACTCTCACTTTCCTCCCACCTTTACCCTCGCCTATCCCTACACCACCCTTACTCTCGGCTAACTCCACACCTCAAACCACTGCCTCGACATCACCCATCAATACACCCTCGGCCTCAACCATACCCTTAGTTAATATCCCTTCCTCCCCACCTTTCGCAGCCTCTGCCACTAACCCACCCTCTACTTCTGGACCTTCTTCCAACCCTTCGTCACATGCCTCCCCGTCCCCTCCAATTCGAAAACTTGTAACCCGAGCACAAAACAATATCTATAAGCCTATCAACAAACTTAACTTAAATGTTTTCGTTCCCAACCCTACCCTTGAACCAACAACCTTTACCTAGGCTTTCAAAATACCTGTTTGGCATGTGACTATGGAGATGGAATACTATGCTCTTGTGCAAAATAACACTTGGGATCTAGTACCTCCCTCACCATCTCAGAATTTAGTTGGGTGCAAATTGATTTTTCGCACCAAGTATAAGTCGGATGGCACAATTGATCGCCACAAAGCTCATCTAGTTGACAAGGGTTTTCATCAAAGCCCCGGCATAGACTATTCTGAGACATTTAGTCTGGTTGTTAAACCTACCACAATCCGTATAGTTCTCTCTTTAGCAGTTATAAATAATTGGCCTCTTCGTCAGGTTGACATTAAGAATGTGTTTCTCCAAGTTACAGTTAATGAGGATGTTTTTATGGTTCAACCTCCTGGTTTTGTTAGCACATCGCATCCATCTCATGTTTGCAAGTTATGTCAAGCCTTTATGGCCTCAAACAAGCTCCCTTAGCTTGGTTTAATGAACTTAAGAATCATCTGTTATCTATTGGCTTCAAGAATAGTGAGTCGGATGCTTACTTGTTTATTCTCCGTCATTCTTTTAGTACTATCATTTTACTTGTTTACGCGGATGACATTATAATCACAGGCTCCAACTCATCTTTTCTAAGTGACTTCATCACGACCTTCTCTTCTCGATTTTCTTTGAAAGATCTTGGGGATTTGTCTTACTTTCTTGACGTGGAGGTTATTCCCCATCCCAATGGACTCTTTCTTAGCCAACACAAGTATATTCAAGATCTATTATCTCGAACCAAGATGATGGATGCTAATCTTGTACCGACTCCAATGACACCAGGCTTGACACTTTCAGTTGGCAATGGGACACCTTTGCCAAATCCTAGTGAGTACCAAACTATTGTGGGCACACTTCAATATTTATCTCTCACTCGGGTTGATGTTTCGTTTGTGGTTAATCGGTTATCACAGTTTATGTAACAGCCGACAAATATTCATTGGATTGCTCTTAAAAGGGTGCTTCGTTACTTGGTTTGTACTAGTTCTCATAGGTTATTTCTTCGTTACAACTCTCCTTTTACACTTCTTCTACACTTCATGCGTTTACCGACGCAAATTGGACAGGGGATAAGGACACGTATGTATCAACAACGGGTTACTTAGTTTATCTTGGGTCTAATATGCTTTCTTGGAGCTCTCGGAAGCAAAAAAAGCTTGCTAGATCTTCCACTGAAGCCGAGTATAGGGTGGTTGCTGCAGCCACAGCCAAGATTTTATGGATTCAAAACTTATTGCGTGAACTTCAGGTTGTGACTACTTCTATTCCGGTTATTTATTGTGACAACTTGAGAGTCACTTATGTTGCAGCGAATCCTAAACTTCATTCAAGAATGAAACATCTTGCCCTTGATTACCATTTTGTATGAGAACAAGTTCAAGCTCATCAGTTGCGTGTGTCCCATATCTCAGGCAATGACCAACTCGCGAACTAAGCCGATTGCTCGTCTACGTTATCAAGAACTCATGTCCAAGATTGGTCTTGCCCTCCGGTCGTCCATCTTGTCGGGACCTATTAGGAGTACTACTACAAGTCAGAATCCTTCATCGTCTGAGACTTCTACCTAGCCATGCCTCTTGCTCTCCATGTTAATTGCTCAGCAAGTCTTTATTTCCTAATATAACTCCTGTAATTTCTTTCCTATATTTAGTCCTTGTCATGGTCATATTTATATACTTCCTTTGTTTTGTATAAATAAGAACTTAAAATATCAATGAAACTTGAGATGTCTTTCCAATTAATTTTTAAGCTTCTATAAGTTTGACACAAAATCCTTCTCCAACAACAACTCTATTTTCTGCCTTATTTTGTTGCGATACGTTTTTTTGGCGAAAGTTATTTCCTGCACTATCTCTTTCTTTTTCTTTTTTGTTTTATCTTTAATGAAATTGAAATTATTACTTCTTTTTTTTAAAATAAAATTGTAATTACTAGTCCTAAAATGAATAACCAAATAATTGACATTCAAATTGGGATTAGGGGGGCGATGCGTTTTAATTTATTTTTTTAAAATTTGGACATTCAATTTGGAATAGGGGCGATGTGTTTTAAAAATTAAATTTATGAAATTTATTTTTGAATTTGAGAGAGTATAACTCAATTGTTGGTTATTTTAATTATAATATTTAAGAAAAATTATTCAATTTGTTTTTATTTTTATTATTAATTATAAGTTATTTGTATTATTAATTTTTAAATAAAAATTAAAAATGTGAAAATATGTAGAAATATTGAAGATAAAATAACTAACAAGAATTAATATTTAATATAATGTAATGAATACGGATCATATTAACAATAATAATATACGATTAATGTAAAATATTTTAATTAAATGAAATAATAAGGAATATTCTGAGAATATTTTTATTTGCTGTAATATTTGAAGCAAGATGTTGGAGAAAATGAACAATATTTGATACTTAAATTGCAACATTTTATAGTTTTGGTTCAATTTTTGCGCAACCCGTAATGTGAATGGGTAAAGGGAATGTGAAAGGTTGAATGGAGTTGAATCTGGACAGAAAGAGAGATAATTTTGGGAGAATTGATTTAATTTTTTTGTTTAATGTGTCAGGGTAATTGAAAGCTACTTTTATATTGGTCATTTGATAACTAAAGTTTAGGGGGTATATTGATCATTAATTCCTAAAAAAATGAGGATATATTGGTATATTTACTATCTCAAAATAATCCATTAAATTTTTGGTTTCTTTCATTGATAGGTCCATTAATTATTTAATGAATGTTAATTACGTGATATGACCGACAACAGTTAAATAATTGTCAAGACACCGAGGAAGAGGTCAACTAGTGCCACTGCTAGGAAAGAACACTACCAGTTCCACACACAATATTTTGAATTTATAAGATGGCACATTATAAAATATGGCCTAAAGTACATGAAAAGTTATCAATTTGGGGGTTCACTTTACAATTTTGGCAATTTAGTACATAACATGACATTTTTTGCTCATTTAAGGGCTTTTTACGAATAGTTGTTTTAAAATGGGTTTAATGCAATTTAAAATTTAAAGGATAAAACTAATTTATTTTTTTTCAGTATTAATAATCATTTTCTATTATTTTTTCACTCAAAATATTTATCATTACTAAAAAAATCTTTTACATAGGAAGTTAAATCAATAAATATCTACAATAATAATAATTCAATTTTCCCCTAATACCCTCACCCCCCTTCAACCCTTATTCTTCTTTTTTTTCTAACCACAAATCTGCCACCACCACAATACATCCGCCGCCACCACCAATGTCACCCTTTTCCTCCTAATCTTTTCAACACCCATTAACCTCGAATCAGTCACCACGTTATCCCTTTTCCATATTCGAGCTCTTAATACCCTCCACCCCACCAAATCTGCAAAACCAAAAAAATACGCCTCCAAACTATCATATTTTCGGTAAATATTATCACCCATATTAAAAAAATGCACACACGCAAGAACACGAATATATATATATATATATATACATGAAAATACGTAGAGACACTCTTAAAGGGGTTCGATTTTGAAGGTGGATTTGTGGGATAGGGCGGGTTATTAGAGAGAGAATGATTGATTAAGAGAGAGAGAGAGAGAGAGAGAGAGAGAGAGAGAGAGAGAGAGAGAGAGAGATGTTAGGATAGTAGAGGTGAAGCGCCATATAATTTAGAAAGGGGGTATTGGTAATATAAATTGGGACGGGTTATAATTTTCAAAATAAAAAAATAGAGTTGAGTTATTAGACATAAAACGTTTTGTTTTTATTCACATCACTTTCATTTCCATAAGCTTAGGTCCTATTTGGTAAAACTGAAAATTAAACTCTAAAATGTAGAGCTAGAATTATTAATTTGCTAAATTTTAAAATTTGAGTTTGTTTTATAATGACAAATCATGCACATCTAAATTTAATCAAAAGTTCATTCAACACTCAATGAATTATATTTTTATAATATTTAAATATTTTTATTGGTACTTTCTTTGTGTCATAGTAAAATACTGAACTTTGATAAAAATGAAGAAAATTTAATTATAATATTCTATTATAAATATTATCAATAACTTAATATTAATAAAACTTACATTTGAATGCTTAGCCAAATATAATTTATATGAGAATTTACAAAAGAAAGCAGCAATAAATAAAAAATGTTAATGAATGGATTTGAAATCATTACTTCCTTTTCTCTTTCTTTCCTCCGCTTACCTTCTTAAGCCCCTTTTCAACATAATATTAATAGTCTTTTTTAAACAATCATATTTACTAAAGTGATTTATATTTACCTTACCAAACAATTAATCGTGTTCTAAATTAATAGCTTAATTGGGTTATCAAACAGGCCCACCTTTAAAACAACTATCCATTTAAATTTAACACAATTTGATATTCACGTGCAATTCACATGTATTTTAACCGACTTTTTAATGAATTACGTCAAAAAATCGTTAACTGAACATAAATGTCACGTTAGGCCCTAAATTGTCAAAATTGAAAAGTCAGACCTCAAATTAATACCTACTCGTAGAATATATGCCCTATTTTGTAATTTGCCTTTTTAAAAAGCCATACTTCAGAATCATCAGATAAATTCTCGTATATCTTCTCTTTATCACCATCGCCAGCGCCAATTAAAACAAAACCCATTTTCATAGCATTCCAAATTGGTCCAAGACTTGATGCAGCCACAGGAAAATATGGTTGCACAGGAACTGGATAATATAGGATACCTCGGCTTCTTCCTTGCTAGATGAGCGGCCTACACACAGAAAAGCACGTAAACTAGGCCGAGGGTGACTCCGGCGAACCCCCTCCGGCGTGAGAATGAGGTTAGTAGCTCAAGGTGGTAAGTGTATCAATGGAAGTTTTAGGGAGAGAGAGTAGAGAGAGACAAACCTCCTTCCAAATGAGCCATTCCTCTTGCTTTTATACTCCCAAGCCCCCATGTGCCTTGCACATGGGGGACACGTGTCAATCATCCACATGGGGTCACCAACCACTCTCACCATAGTGGGATTTCACTGTTCACCTGGTCAAATCAAGCTACAGTGGACTGCAGAGCATCAAAGCGGGATGTCCTTCCAACTAAGCCGCAAGCGACAACAGGCTTTCAGGCGCCAAAGTCCATGGAGCTACTAGCATGGTCACCCTGATTCCCGCCATAGGAACTCCACCGTTCACGCCACTCACCAGGGGTTAACCTCGTCTTATCCACTTTCCTATATCCCTAGGCGGGATGAACCCATCTCGCAGGGACCTTCCCGCCATTAGACCGCATTGTCATATTGTATCAATGGGGCCTTTATTCCATTGTTCCGTTAGGCCCGTTATGCTGCCTTGTGGCCCAGTTGATCTTAGGCCCAATCACATTTTATAATATCGCATCAGAAGCCCCAAATTTCGAGACCTGGATTATTCATGATCCAGGCGAGAAATTCATCAGATTGCGCGGGCTTATCATCTCGCCACTTCCCCTTAGGCATGCGACAAGGCCGTGCTTTGACACGTATACACACACGTGTCAAGCTGGGGTTAATGGCCTTGGGCGGTGCGTCCGGTCCGTACACCTGGGGTTTTGTGCCTCCCCTTAAATAGCTTCGTTAAAGGAGGGGGAAATTCAAAATATTTCCAACCGTCGTTTTTCCTTAAGAAACTTCGAACGCCCTTTCGTCTTCACAGCGCCCCTTCGTTTTCATCGTGCCAAGGTTAGTCCACCGTCACACACTTTTCACTTTCCAGTTACTCTAATCCACCATTTTCTCTCTATTTTCCGGCGAACGATTTTGAGAAAATCTCCATTTCCTACCGATTCCACCGTTTATTTGTCATATTTCTTTGAGATTAGTGTGTTTACGGTCACAATTCTTCAAACTTTAAGCTTTCTGGGTGCTTTTTTGACCAATTTCTTCGTTTCCTTGAAGATTCCGGCCAATCCCCGGCCAAGTTCATCACCTTCGTCGTCTCAGTTCACCCTTCAACCGCCTCCTTTATTTTTTTCGCTCTTTATTTTCGCTTTTATTACTTCGCAAAAAATGGCGAGAACTAAATGTTGCACTTGAGCCATTCGATTTGGCCGGAGTTTATACACGGGGGGGTATTATAGGGTTGAAGTGGGGACATGGGTTAGGATCCCGGGCGAGGATCTGAACACTATGCTTATGCGACATGATGCTGAAGCCGCCGTTCTCAGCACTTTAGAAATTAGGGGGCCCCCCTTTTTGTCTAAGTCAGCCCCCATGCAAACCTTCCATAACACCTTTGAACTATGCTCGCACATTTGTTCTTTCTGTCATTCCCGCTTTGACTCTAATTTCTCTGATACTCACAATCCCGCGGCTCCCAATTTACGTAGTCGCTTCTCTAAACAGGTCCAATCCAGTTCAGGCGAGGAGAAAGAGATGTCTTCCGCCAACTCTTCCTCCGATCATGATGTTTCTGACACTCTTTCCGCGGGAACTTCCTCTCAAGCCCAGCTTTCCTCCGAAGCCCAGATTTCTTCTGAGCAACCGAACGTTACCGCCCTTGCGACAACTAGTACCTCAACTTCTAACATACAGACCCCTGTTCACCAAAAGTACGGCATCGACCATAACGTTTATCGCATTGAGACGTACAATGACGATGAGAGTCTAGCCGTGATGCGACAAAGGACTGATGGGGTCGTCGCCTATGTCTCGCAGTTTGAAGCCGGGCTCAGATTCCCTCTGGACCCATTTATTTGTGCCTTCCTACACCAAGCCCAAGCCGCCATTGTGGATCTTCATCCCAATGTTTTTCGAGTTTTAGTAAGTTATATTGTCATATGTCGCCTTCTGAAACATGAGCCTTCTCTCCCTTTGTTTGTTCATTTTTTCGACGGTTACACCTCCGTTTCCCAGCGACAAGGTGTGGTTGGGAAATGTTTATCTTTCAAGTATAGGCAACTGAAAATTCTCACTCCCCTTCTTAGCAAAGTACATAACTGGCAATCAAAGCCGCTGTTAATCACTTCTCGCGTTGGCTGGTCGCACGATGGTGGTGACTTGGGTGAGATAAACCCAAAAATTCTAACCAAACAAGCCTTAGTTTCTGGGGATTCGCGCCTTAAAGAGAAGATCCTCCAAGTCTTGGCCGAGGCATCAGATACCGGGTTAGCCCTATTTTCGTGGCGAGAAATTCTCTCTAACCCAGCTCTTCTGCGGGAATGCGGCTTTCCCGATTTCTCTTTCCCGCCTGACGAATCCCGCGTGACCATCACACATATCCCTTATCCCTGCTGGGACCTTCACTCTAAAGGTCGCTTTGAGTCAGAGTGTGAACCCTGCCGAAAAGATGATTTCTGTTGTACAGCTATGTATGATGTATACAGTATGTACTCTTGCCTTTAACTCTATTTTATTTACTTTTCGCTTTTACGATATCTTTTCTCGCCATAATGATATTTTCCTTTTTGTTCTCACAGAATTTAGGAACATGTCGTTAGCTCAGCGTAGGGAGGCTCTCTCCAACATGGATGGTCGCCGCAAACGGTTGGCCGAAACCCGCCAAGCTTCCCTTAGCCAATCCAAGAAGAAAGTCGCACCTACCTCCGCTCATGGGAACGACTCTGATGCCATCGCCAAAGAGCGAGATGCTGCTGCTGCAGGGAAAGCCGCTGGGAAAGCCGCTGCCACCAAATCCCGAAAACCACCCAAATCTAGGACCCCATCTCATGGGTCTGGGCCACACCTGATGGATGAAGCTGATCCCGAAATTCAAACTGTTTCAAGTACAGAGCCTCTGACCTCCAATGTCGCTGCGACAACCGGATCTACTGGAGATCTGCAAATTCCACTTTCTCGCTCCAGCAAGCGACCCCGCACAACCGAAGATGAACCTTCTGAGCATACCGGGCACCTTTCTGTTGACGCTGGTCCTTCTGAGCCCAAGCTCGCAAGTTGGTTAGAGGCGGGCTTCAGGATGCCAACTGATAATGCTAGTCTTCTAGCTCTGAGCACCGAGATTGGTGCCGTCCCTGATCTCCCTAACCTTAATCTTCGGTCAACCGACCAGGATTATAACATGCTTTGTGGCGGCATCATCCAGCGCTCGTGTGTTCCTCAGCGTGTTAGAGAATATGTGGACCTTAATGAAGACTATGCCGCCAACGATGCGGGCTTTCATCTTGCCGGGGTAAGTACTACTTTCTTTTGTTTTCCTTTTTACTTTATTTTGTCTTACCTTCTTCCTTTCACAGATTTCAAGCATATTATACGGGTTGAGAAACCGCTGTAGCAAGGCTTATCTCGAGTTGGAAAGCCGCGAGAAAGACCTGAAGTGAGTTCGTACGGAGAGGGAGAAAATAAAGACAAAATTTCAGGAACGAGAACAATACATTGCCGCCCTGCAGGAAGATAAAGCCAAACTTGAACAAAATGAAAAAGATCTCCGTCGCGAGATGGAGACACATAAAACCAAGTTTGACGAGCAGCAGAAGCTTTTGGCGGCGGATTTGGCGGCCTCTGTGAAAAGCAATCTCGACAACAAGACTGTTATCGTGGAACTCCAGGCTACCATTGACGAAAACAAAATTAAGGCTGAGACCGAAGCCATGGATTTGTACGATAAAGCCCTGATTCAATGCATGCGCTCTGCGGCGGCAAGCTCTCGCGACATTCCGGCTATCACCCCTGAATTGATTGCTAAATGGGGGTCGGAAACCATGTACAGCGATTTTAGTCGCTTGGGTCACAGCCTGGTTCCCTATGATAAAATTGAACTTGCAGAGTTAGCCGCCGATGATCAACTCCTGGGCAAACCCGCATGGGAGGTCCCCGCTTTAGCTAACCCTGATGTGTTGGCTCTTTGGACCGATCTATCCGACGAGAAGGCCACGACTTATAGGGAGGCTAAGGAGGCCGCTCGAGCCGCACTCGATGCTCAAGCCGCACCAGATTCCCCTTCTGCCTCAGGCGACAACCAGGACGGTCCTGCCTCTTAAACAATTTGCTTTTCTTGAAACAATCGTTTGTTCGACTTGGTCTGTATTAAACAATTTATTTTCCTGTCTTTATTACTTTTTAACTTGGATGTCGCGTTTTGCGACTTTACATTAACTGCTCTCTTTTTGCGAAGCCGCGAGAATGCGGTTTCTATGACTTGACAATTTTTTAACAATTTTTGGATGTCGCGTTTTGCGACTTTATATCTCTACTTTATTTCGCCTATTTGCTATTTTTGCTTTGATAGTTCATCAAAGATTTCTTTACCATACTTACCCACACACATACTACTCCCTTCAAAAGAGTGAGGCTTGTCTTTAGGCAACCTTACTCCATTGTTAGGGTAATTTGCGACAACATTAAACGGCCTTTATACACGGCTTTTTTGACATTTTGCTTTATAATACCTTAAATGTCACAATTGACGATTTTCGCTTTGTGCTTGATTGTCATGAGTGCTCTTTGATGCTCAATTTAACTATTTGAATGTCGTAGCGCGATTTTGACTCTACCCTATGATTGTCGCTGCTCTATTTATTTTTCTTGTTCTACCTTTATCTTTAGAATGTCGCCGATTTCGCTTCGATATTTCATCGAAGACTCTTCCCTTCATCTTACCTATACACATACTACTCCCTTCAAAAGAGTGAGGCTTGTCT
Organism: Adenophora triphylla var. japonica; assembly: GCA_022495995.1. Taxonomy (NCBI): domain Eukaryota; kingdom Viridiplantae; phylum Streptophyta; class Magnoliopsida; order Asterales; family Campanulaceae; genus Adenophora; species Adenophora triphylla. The sequence goes on along the minus strand of JAFEMH010006226.1, from coordinate 47,669 downwards.
TTAGGCAGCCTTACTCAATTGTTAGGGTCAAAGGCGACATTCCTTGCGAATAACTTTCTTTGTGGCAACAATTGTACCTTTTTTCCTCGCCAATAACAAGTCTGGGGGCTTCTAGGTGCCTGAAACCACTATCTCCAGGCACCGCGACTTGGAACCATTATCTCCAAGTCGCAAGGTTTGACTCCTGAGCCTCGTTGTCCCCAGGTGGTCTCCCCTTTCTCAAATTCTAGGTGCCTGAAACCACTATCTCCAGGCACCGCGACTTGGAACCATTATCTCCAAGTCGCAAGGTTCGACTCCTGAGCCTCGTTGTCCCCAGGTGGTCTCCCCTTTCTCAAATTTTAGGTGCCTGAAACCACTATCTCCAGGCACCGCGGCTTGGAACCATTATCTCCAAGTCGCAAGGTTCGACTCCTGAGCCTCGTTGTCCCCAGGTGGTCTCCCCTTTCTCAAATTTTAGGTGCCTGAAACCACTATCTCCAGGCACCGCGGCTTGGAACCATCATCTCCAAGTCGCAAGGTTCGACTCCTGAGCCTCGTTGTCCCCGGTGGTCTCCCTTTCTCAAATTTTAGGTGCCTGAAACCACTATCTCCAGGCACCGCGACTTGGAACCATTATCTCCAAGTCGCAAGGTTCGACTCCTGAGCCTTGTTGTCCCCAGGTGGTCTCCCCTTTCTCGCCCGTTAAAAGGCCGGGACTTTTCTAGGTGCCTGAAACCACAATCTCCAGGCACCGCGACTTGGAACCATTATCTCCAAGTCGCAAGGTTTGACTCCTGAGCCTCGTTGTCCCCAGGTGGTCTCCCCTTTCAACCTTTGCCATCCCTCTTCAATCTTAAGCGGCATCCTTCTGGGCCACCAGCTTCCATCTTTGGCGGCATCCTTCTTGGCCACCAGCTTCAATCTTTGGCGGCATCCTTCTTGGCCACCAGCTTCAATCTTTGGCGGCATCCTTCTTGGCCACCAGCTTCAGTCTTTGGCGGCATCCTTCTTGGCCACCAGCTTCAATCTTTGGCGGCATCCTTCTTGGCCACCAGCTTCAGTCTTTGGCGGCATCCTTCTTGGCCACCAGCTTCAATCTTTGGCGGCATCCTTCTTGGCCACCAACCTCAATCTTTGGCGGCATTCTTCTTGCTCTGGTTTAAACCACCGTCACAAAAGAAGAAAATTACAAGTTTTTTACGAATTACTAATTCTGCGACAATCATGATGAAAGTACTTCCCGTCATTACTTTCATACTTATATACAAATGTTCATGTCATCAGATCGACAAATTTTACATAACTTCTCCTTGCTAGCGACAATCAAAAGAACATTAAGAAAAAGTTATACAACTTTTGTGATCTATGGCAAATAAGCAAAAGGAAGCAAAACCAGGTTGCTGCGACATCATTGATAGAATCGCTTGAGGTGGTCGACGCTCCAAGCGTTCTTCAACTATTCTCCATCTTGCTTTCTCAGTCTATAAGTTCCTTCTCGCACCACACCCGATATTTGGAAAGGTCCTTCCCACTTCTCGTTCAGTTTGGTGTATCCGGGCTTGACTCCAGCTACCTCCATACTCCTCAGAACCCAATCTCCAACGCTGAAGGATCTTTTGTTAACTCGCTTATCATGCTGGGATTTCATTTTTTGCTTGTAGTTGATCATTTTCATTCTAGCATACATTCTCTTTTCATCAACCAAATCTAGGTCATTGCATCGCCTTTGTCCGTTTCTCGCCTCATCATAATAAGCAACCCTGTAGGTCGGCAATGCCATCTCAGCAGGCGCCATAGCTTCTGATCCATAAGTAAGGGCAAAAGCAGTTTCTCCCGTTGAACCCTTAACCGTTGTTTGCACATACCACATGGCTATAGGCAGCTCCTCGAGCCAAGCTCCTCCTCTTCCTTCCAAATTCTTCCGCAAAGTGACAATGATCTGTTTGTTAGCCGCCTCCGCCTGGCCGTTACATTGCGGCCTGTATACTGCCGACATCCAATGCTTAACATTTACTCTTGCACATTCCGCTGAAAACTTTTACCCAAATTGAGTGCCATGATCAGAAATGATAGCTCTAGGAACCCCATATCTACACCAGATATTCTCCTGCACAAATTTTATCACCTGATCCTCACTGATTATCGCTAAAGCTTTGGCCTCTATCCACTTCGTAAAATAATCTACTGCGACAACCACATGTTGACAACCACCCTTGGCTTTCGGGAAAGGCCCTATCAAATCTATTCCCCACATGTCGAACGGTCAAGTCGGCACAATAGGCGTTTGCTCAGTGGCTGGTTGTCGCGGAATATTGCAAAATCACTGGCACTTCTCGCACTTTTTAACATACACCTCTACGTCTTTCCTTAAGTTGGGCCAATAGTATCCATGAAATAATATCTTATCAGCTAGCGTTCTCACACCAGGGTGGCCTCCACAAATACCCTCATGAATTTCAAACAATACTCTTTGCACCATACTTGGCTCAACACACCTCATTAGCGGCTTCGAGAAGGATCTCCTATATACTACTCCATCCTGCACCGTGAACCTTGGGGATGTCGCCTTAATTAACTTCGCCTTCTCTTCGTCAGGCGGCAACTCTCCTGTTTGAAAGAAATCCCTCATTTCCGAGACCCAGCTCTTCTCGACGCCAACAATCTCTGCAACAAGCGGCCTGTCGATTACCGGCATATCTACATATTCCAATGGAGGCTCGCTAGCTGAACCTTGCCTGTCTGATCCCGCTGTCCTACTCAATTCATCAGCACGTGAATTGTCGGCCCTGTTAATCTGAATCAACTCCCAGAATTCCAATTCCTTCAGAATACTCCTCGCCAGATTGCAATACTTCATCAAAACAGAACTCAAGACTCCATAATCGCCTTTCACCTAATTGACAATCAATTGGGAATCTGAATGAATCGCCACTTTGGTCAATCCAATATCTCGCGCTAATTCAATCCCGGCAATCAATGCCTCATACTCCGCTTGGTTATTCGAAACGTCGAACTTAAACCTTAGAGCCTTTTCATACACAACTTCTCCATCTGGCGAGGTTAGAGTGATTCCCGCGCCACCCTTATCCTTCGAAGATGAGCCATCGACATATAAGACCCAGCAATCAGGCGGCCTTTCCTTTTCCATCAATAAACTGCGCCCGAATTCCCAGTTTACTTTTTCCTTCGCCGCGCTTTCCCTCAACTCCTCCTGCGATCTCGTGAAAGATGTTTCCACAATGAAGTCGGCCAGAGCCTGCGCCTTAATTGCCCGGCGAGATTCAAACTTTAAATCAAATTCAGTCAGCTCAATGGACCATCTCAACAATCTTCCAGCGGCATCAGGTCGTTGCAAAATCTTCCTTAAATAAGCATCACTCAATACCACAATAGTGTGTGCGACAAAGTAAGCTCTCAGCTTCCGCGCAGCCACCACCAAAGCGTATGCTAACTTCTCCGCGTTGAAGTATCTTGACTCGACCTCGCTCAGAGCCTTTGAAACATAATAAATCGGCCTCGAACAGCCTTTATCCTCTCGCACCAAAACGGCGGCCACGGCCAAATCTGAAGCCGCCAAGTATACAAACAACTCCTCCCCATCCACAGGGCTACACAAGATAGGCGGCTTGCCCAGATAAACCTTGATTTGCTCAAAAGCGATATCACATTCTTCATCCCATACAAAACTCTTCACCCCCTTTAATACTTTGAAAAACGGCAAACACTTCTCGGCCAACTTGGAGATGAACCTTCCCAGGGCAATAATCCTCCTATTTAACCTCTGAATCTCGCGTATCGACTTGGGTGGCGACATATCTAATAGAGCCTGAATCTTCTCGGGGTTGGCCTCTATCCCGCGTCTGTTCACCAAAAACCCCAAGAACTTTCCCGCCGTAACTCCAAAAGTGCACTTACTAGGGTTTAACTTCATCGAATTCCTCCTTAGATTTTCAAAGGTTTCAGCGAGATCTAACACATGATCGTACTCCTTTGTTTTTATCACCATATCATCAATATAAGCTTCCAAGTTTCGGCCAATCTGCGACTTGAAGACCTCATTCACCATTCGTTGATATGTCGCACCGGCATTCTTCAAGCCAAACGGCATCATCTTATAACAGAAATTACCCTTGGGAGTTCGAAAAGCCGTCTTAGCCTTATCATTCTCGCACATCTTAATCTGGTGGTACCCTGAGTATGCATCTATAAAACTGAAGACTCTATGCCCTGCAATCGAATCAACCAGCTTATCAATCTTAGGTAGCGGATAACAGTCCTTTGGGCAGGCGGTATTCAAGTCGGTAAAATCGATGCACATTCGCCACTTCTTGTTCGACTTCAACACCATAACGGGACATGCTAACCAGACTGGATACTGAATCTCCTCTATGATTCCCGCTTTCAACAACTTATCTACTTCTTCTATGACAACATTCTCCTTTTCAGGCGACAAATGCCGGACTCTTTGCTTGAACGGCTCAACGTTGGGATCGGCATTCAAGCAGTGCAGGGCAACATTCTCGTCAATCCCTCTCATATCCTCTGGCCGCCAAGCGAACACATCCAAATTGTCTTTTAGGAATTCTACCAATCTTTCTCGCTCATCCCTGAATAGCTGCTTCCCAATCTTAACCCGCTGCTTCGGGAAATACCGATTAATCTCTACTTCTTCAAGCTCCTCGCCGGCCTGGATTTCGGGTTCATCTCGCGTTTGCAAGGTCTCTACCTCTATTCTTTTTCGCTTTTTACTAACTGGGCCCTTGACCGGAATCACTTTGACTGGGTCACCAAAAGTGTTGCCAGTAGGTCGCCCTTCTTTGTCCTCAACTTCAATTACTTCACAATCTTCGCCAGAATCATCTGCCATTTCTTCTATTATTAACTCTTCAATTCTAGGTTCCTTGACTTGAACAAAATGAAAGATCCCGGCATAGCTGGTGCTTGTCGCTATATTTATCGCCTCCGTGCTCAGATTACATTCACCTGCGACATCTTGCTCATGGCCCACATAGTCAGGTTTTCTCGCAACTATTATCTCCTTTCCTAGCTCAAGCTCAAGACCCTCGTTAGCTACAACAATTGCCGTGCCCTCCTCCATACTTTTCGTAACTACCCAATCATCTCCAGTCTCCAGAGATTCAATCACATTGATCCTTAATTGGCTAGAATGAGCTTTTGTCGTCATTGAACTAGTGGAAGCCCCCTTTGCTTTTATCATTTCTTTCTTTTTCCTTGCCACCGCGATAGCCTCACTCTTCAGACATCCCACACCTTTGGGAGTCGGATACTTTACTTTCTGATGCGGGACGGAGAGTACCATTTCGAAACTCAACAGAAAAGGAATTCCCACAATAGCATTGTATGCTGAAACCAAATCGATAACCATAAACTCCACTTGCTCACTTCTCGCCAGCTTGCCCTGACCAATTTCTACATCCAGCAGGATAGTCCCCTTTACCTTGACTGAATGATTTGTAAATCCCTCTAAATATCCCTTGTAAGGCACGAGATTTGCATCAGTATAGTTCATTCTCTTAAAAGCTTCATAATACAGCACATTCCGACTTGCCCCTGAATCCACCATCACGCGCTGCACCACGTTGTTCCCCGGACAGATAGTGATGATTATTGGCTGGCTCCCATGAGCCCTTGTTGCCGCCAACTCACTTCTTGAAAAACTGATCACCCTGTCCTCACTTGCAACAAATGGTGGAATATCAAAACTGTGCGACAACATCATGATCTGGTTGTCCAATTGGGCGACACTAGGCAATGGATCCTGAATCACGTCCACAACATTTCGAGGTCTTTCTTGCCGCGTTCCCTCTTCTCGCCTTGTGCTGCTCTCCAGATACTGTTTAAAATTGCCCTTGTCTATTCTTGATTGAATCAACTTCCTTAAATTGTAACAATCCTCAATTGTATGCCCCTTATCCTTGTGGAAATCGCAATAACTGTTCTGATCTCTTGCAGCATAGGTGTCCTCTCTAATGGGGTACGGCTCAGGGAAATCCTCCTTTCTTAAGATCTCGCTCATAGTCGTATTCAGCCTGCTGAACTTGATTATCCTTCCTCGATCCTGGCCCCGACCACGGCCACTCCTGCCTCCTCTGGAGCGATTCCCGCCTCGACCTCCTTTTTCACCTTTGGGCTCTTCCTTCACAACCTCAATTCTTTCTTTAGCACTTTTCCTGCTGGGACCCGCTGCAGGCGGGGCGACCTTGACTACTTCCTTCTCCGTACCACTACAGTACGCTATAACCCTCTCATACAACTCGCCAGTCATCTTAGGAAATCGCATACAAAATTCTGCCTTAAAAAGCCCAGGCAACAATCCCGAATTAAACAGCATAATAATCTCGCTTTGACTGACATCGGCAATCCGATTCACAACTCCCATAAACCTGTCAGTAAAAGCCGAAATGCTCTCCCCTTCATTCTGTTTCAAACTACACAACTCAGTTTTTTGTGCGGGCTGGGCTCCTGACCCACTGAATCTCGCTAAAAATTTACTTTTAAGATCCTGATATCCGAGCACAGATTCCGCCGGCTGGGCCAAAAACCATTCCAAAGCATGATCGGCCAGGGTACTCGCAAATGCCTTGCAAATTACTGCTTCATTATCGGTCAATAGAGACAAAGTGACTTCAAATCCTCCAATATGGGTTCTAGCTCTAGAAACCCCAGAATAACTCGGCAAATTAGGCATGCAGAAAGAAGGATCGGGGGCTACAATCTGAATATTCCTCGCAAATGGGGCCAAGTAGGAACCTTTTACCTCCACAGGCTTGGTTCCCGCCTCTAACTCTTTAATTTTCTTTGCCATTTCGGCCATCTCAGACTTCCATTTATCATCCTCATTTTTCTTGGCCTTCTCTAGCTCTGCGGATTTAGCCAACTCAACGGCTTTCAAAGCCTCTGCAACTTTAATCGCCTCTGCAACCTTCTCGGATTTCGTGGCCTTTTCTGCCCTTTCTCTATCCCTCCTTTCTCACCGCCTACGATCCCTATCTCGATGCGCCAATTCATCTCGACGAGCTCTATCAGAGTGCCTTGATCTCTGCGACCTATCCGGGATATAAGTCCCATCGTCGGAATACTTCGAGCGACTTGGAACATAATCTCTGTCGGTAGTAGACCCCTCGTCACTTTCATATTCGTAGTAGTAAGAATCATCCCGTGAATCCCCTGACTTGTGATAAATTCTCCTTTCCATATGATCCAAGTGCCTCCTCTTACTTCCCGCGGCCTCGGATCTCTCTCTACTGACCTCTCGCCGGATACGCCTTCTTCCCGCATCCTTAGGCGGCAGCATATCCCTTGCATGCCTATCTCGCCTTCTTGATACACCCTGACTAGTCGTTCGCCCTTCTCTCTCTCTTCCATCTACCTCAACCGACACTTCTAGCGGGATCTCGGTGACCGGCTGGCCCATTTTTCTCAATCTTGCATTATTCGCCAAAACCTTCATAAACATTTCATTTTATTTCCTCAATTCATCAGCCAGCGCTCTCGCATCACCAGACTTGAAAGGGACTGGATCCTGAGCTCCTTCTTTCCCCTTATTTCTCTCAACCCGCTCCCTCTCTTCTCGCCTTCTAGTACTTCTGATTGCCGAGTCGGTTTGAGAGGTATGCACTTCTCCATCCCACGCGGTTCCCGATCTGGTCCGGCGGGCCTCCTTCGCATTTGGAGTTTCCGTCACCGGAATCTGGGCTCCTTTAGTCTGAGTACCCTTTTCTTGTACCATTCTGACCACTTTCTGGGTTTACCAATAACTTCAAACCAACACAAGCCAACAAACAACACTTAATAATAGCCTTGAACACAATTTCTGGGGAACTGCAACAGTACCGTCAACCTATCGAAGAACACCCCACCGCCTACAAACACCTCAAACGGACTACAGAAATCACCAACCCCTCATAAACTTAAGCAAAGAAAGAAATTCAGTCCCGGCAACGGAACCAACTGATGCAGCCACAGGAAAATATGGTTGCACAGGAACTGGATAATATAGGATACCTCGGCTTCTTCCTTGCTAGATGAGTGGCCTACACACAGAAAAGCACGTAAACTAGGCCGGGGGTGACTCCGGCGAACCCCCTCCGGCGTGAGAATGAGGTTAGTAGCTCAAGGTAGTAAGTGTATCAATGGAAGTTTTAGGGAGAGAGAGTAGAGACAGACAGACCTCCTTCCAAATGAGCCATTCCTCTTGCTTTTATACTCCAAAGCCCCCATGTGCCTTGCACATGGGGGACACGTGTCAATCATCCACATGGGGTCACCAACCACTCTCACCATAGTGGGATTTCACTGTTCACCTGGTCAAATCAAGCTACAGTGGACTGCAGAGCATCAAAGCGGGATGTCCTTCCAACTAAGCCGCAAGCGACAACAGGCTTTCAGGCGGCAAAGTCCATGGAGCTACTAGCATGGTCACCCTGATTCCCGCCATAGGAACTCCACCGTTCACGCCACTCACCAGGGGTTAACCTCGTCTTATCCACTTTCCTATATCCCTAGGCGGGATGAACCCATCTCGCAGGGACCTTCCCGCCATTAGACCGCATTGTCATATTGTATCAATGGGGCCTTTATTCCATTGTTCCGTTAGGCCCGTTATGCTGCCTTGTGGCCCAGTTGATCTTAGGCCCAATCACATTTTATAATATCGCATCAAGACTTTTGAATCAAAAATCAACAAACCTGAGCAATAATCATTAAATCGGAACAATCAACGAATCTCAAATGGCAAATCTCGTCTACACCAAGGTAAATCTGGTTATGGTAAAAAAAAATATTGCTTGAGTGTTTGGTCATTAATTCAAATCGGTCCCATTTTAAGCCGATAAGAGAAGGGTAAAAAAAAATGTTTGATTCTGACGTAATAGGGACTCGGGTTTCTTTCCGCCGGAATTTTTGGATGTCTCTATCCACCATAAACCACCCAAGGGGATAGTTACCTTCGCTAGAGATCCAACTAAGAAGGACAAATGAAGAGAAATAGGTGGCGGCTGTGGCAGAAAAGAGTTTATGTTGGTGACGAAGATGGAGCAGCTACATAGGGGAAAGACCTTGACAGAAATGAATGTTGGGATATTGGTCTTCAAAGCAATTAAGAATAAAGAAGAAAAGAAATCATAATGATCACTTAAAAGTACGCCATGATGTGTGTTAACCCGGTTCGTTGAACAAATCAACTACGTTTAGAGGGTGCTATCAAGCCTATATTATTTTCAAAAATATGTTACGGTGTTACAATGCATTTATGGTTGTCATCTAGTTTATATAGGGAAAGAATAAACCAAAACCCTAAATGAACAACACTCCTACGCTCAAAAAGAGTCCTAATCGAAACAGGGAAAAAAGATTTGTGTATCTATGAGATCACATTGTGCTACTACTGTGGATGTGCCGATCTATGCTCTTATCGCCTTTGTTTCACGGTTTTAAGAGAGTCTGCCACTATTATTTTTTTTAAAGGAAAAACAAAAAAACCTTTTACTTTAAAGTTATCTAGTTTGAGGTTTTTTTTACGAAGTGGGAAGGTATTAGGCACCCACCTCGCCCGATCCGTTAGGACCGGTTTTTCTAATTCGTGTGTGTGTTAAAAATATTTAGTTTCGTTAATTATTTAATGGAAATGTTAACTATTCAATAGAAAAGGTAGTGAGATTCATTATACCTGACTTTAAATGCCGATCAGAGACTGAAGAAAAAATGATGGACCTCATTAGACTTCGATTTCCTTTGTCTCTTCAATGATGATGGGAGGGATCTCGAAGATATTGGTCTCTTAAATTGAACATTAGAAGCGGACTTTACTTTAAGTGGGGAATTGAGAAGACTTTAATTTTAGAACTTTAGGCTTTATTTGGGAAGAGTGGCTTTAAGGAAAGTTGGGAATTTTTGCACCTTATTTATATGTAAAAATATGGGTAGTGTAGTAAGAGTGTATGCTCGGAGGGAATATTGTGTGTAATTTGAGTGTTTTAAGAGGATGTAGTGTATTTCCAGGGGTTGAAGGGTTCCTTTTATAGGTGGAGGAAAGGAGCGGTTACCTGATGTGGAGCTAATCTCGTGGGAGATCGTTCCCACGTTCCACAATAATTGGGGATTACGTTTAGGGTTTTGGGGGTAAACCAATATAAAAAAGGTGTGGAAATTAACTATGGCGCCGTTAAGGCGGTCATAGCCATCCGACTGGCAAGGGTAGCTAGCCGGCTATGAATGCTTTTCACGTGATTTTCACGTTCTTCCCACGTGTGACTCAAATTCTAATGGGTGTACAAAAGGGATGTATAGAGGGAATTTTCACTAAGTATGGGGTGCACTTAGTACAAATGACTGAAGGCTAGGGTGTGGGTGTCAACAGAGCCCCTCAGCAACATCTCTTGCAAAGCAAGTGGGCATCGTCAATAAAATCTGAGACACACGCCTAAGGAATGAAAGACGATCGCAAAAAGGGAGATTACTCACTTAACACACGTGGGCGCACGAGAAATTAACTAGGGGAGGCGGCGAGGGCCTCGACTTTACTCACTGAAATCTCTTGGGAGTGCACGAGCTGCCAACAAGGGGAGGCTGGACGGCATCGACTTTACTCACTAAAAGCTCTTGGGATCGCACGAACTTCCAATAAGGGGAGGCAGCAGGGGCCTCGACTTTACTCACTGAACGCTCTAAGGAGGGCAAAATCTCCCAACAAAAGGGAGGCAGTTGTGAATGTGTGCCCAAAATTTTTGTTTATTGGAATTCACGCGAGTTTGAAGACATCCGAGTTATTTGAAAAACGGAGTCGCCACGCCATTTTGATTACCTCAAAACTTTGAAAAAAAGGTTTTATGGGTTCGGAGGTTAAGTTACCCCTTGGGAAGAACGTTTGGCGTTCACCCAAAGTGCCTTGCCGGAGCAAGTCTCCCGAGATTTCATTAATCGTGATTGCTTGCGTGCTTTCTTTGTGTGCATGTGTTTGAGAGTAAAAGGGGGAATGTCCCAAGTTATCTTCCGGACGTACAAACCATTTGTTGGTTGTCGCTCGGGATTCCTTGGAATTTATGTATTTGGGATTATGATCCCGTCCTCATCTTATGACTTGTGATCATCGCATTTTAACCTCGGGACCCTCGGGACTTGCGTGATCGAGAGAATGACTCTCTTTTGGTCAAAGATGAGGTTCTTTAGGAAGGAATGTCCTTAGCCCATCGATCCTACGCTTTAAGACGGTCGAGCTCATATAGAGGCTTCATACTCATTCTTAAGCGATAATCGGAGATATAGGGTTCAAGGTTATCCTTTTCCTAAAGAAATCATGAACCTTTAATGGAAGGAACGATGCAAAGATGAGAACTTTTACACCGGTCCGTTCCAAGGTTGGGGGAAAGGGGAAATGCATGATGAAAAATGACTCTTTAATGAAAAGATGACATTTTGGTTTTAGCAAATGATGCCTTTTTGATTGAAAGAAATGATCTTTATTGCAAATGATGCGTAAAGATAGGGTTTTTATGCAAATGATGCATTAGAAAAGGTTTTTGAATGCAAAGGATGCATTTTTATTGGAAAAGACTTGATCTTTATGTGCAAATGATGCATAAAGATAACATTTTTATTGGAAAATAGGGCTTTTAGGTGCAAAGGATGCACCTTTATGAAAAAGACTACATTTTTATGACAAATGAGGTCTTAATGCATGCAAAGGGGAAGGGGGTGATAAAGAAATGATCTTTATGAATCAATGCCAAGTCCCAAGCAAGATATATGAATGCAATGAGCAAGTATATCAATTAAAATGCAAGGTTAGGGCGTGCGAGGTTACCAATCGTTTCCTTCGCTTCTTCGGACGGAGCTAGGAGGAGAGGTTCGTCTTGGGTCTTCAAGGAGGAGGGAGATGGCTTCTTGAGCTTCTTCTTCGCCTTCTTGAGCCTTCAAGGGTGTTCTTCACGTCTTGATTATACTGCTATGGAGTGTGTGTGTTTTTGTTGTTGTTGATTGTGTTGTTGTTGTGTTGAAATGGGTAGAGGAGGGCTCTATTTATAGGCAGTCTGGATAAGGCTAATGAAGCCGTGCGGCATGAGGCAGCGAGCTAATGCAGCCGTGCGGGCTTATCCATTGTGACTCAGCATTCTAGAACCATGCAAGGTGGCATTATTCTAGAACCTTCTCCCTAATTAAGAAAAACGTGTTTTCTTAATTAGGAAGGCTCCCTACAGCCCTAATTTTAATTTGGGACTGCTCTAGGACATTTCCGGAACACTAGGAAGGTCCGGGGAATTACCGGAAAACTTACCGAAATTGCCGGGAAATTTAACCGGAAGGCATGAGCCAGATTTGGGTACTTACAGAAGCCCCTCGGCAACGTCACTTGCAAGGCGAGTGGGGTTGTCGATAGAAAAGGATCCGATCTGGCGAATGCCGAGACGGATTGGGTGACCAAGGCGGTCGAGTGGCTGAACCTTTTGGAAGGCTACCTACGTATCCCGGAGGAATCAAGCCAGGCCGTAGTTCGGAATTAGGATCCGCTGGGGGAGGAAGAAGAGAAACTGGTCTCTTGCTGGGGAAAAAGAAGAGAAAATGACCTAGGAGGTCAAGCAATTGATCCTACTGGGGATATGCTAGGAGTGACCCAGGTGGTCGGATATCTGAACTTCTATGAGGGGGCGCTTTATCACTGAGGGGTGACAAAGAAACAGGGTGACCAAAGTGGTCGAATGGCTGGACCTTTTATAAAAGGCTACCTACGTATCCCGGAGGAATCAAGCCTTGATCGTAGTTCAAGCATCACTAGATAGTTAGGAACGATGTCTAGGATCCTTGAGATTTTGACAATTCGGAGGCTGTCACCTGAAGAAGCTAGAGCTTATGGCGCTATCTCTTTATGACGGAGATAGAGGTAACTTAAGTTGGGAAAATTGAGCGTACGTCACTATTCGCGGATAGAGGTAGCACCAGTTGGAATGACTTGGGCATACGTCACTATTCGCGGATAGTGGTAGCACAAGTTGGAATGACTTGGGCATACGTCACTATTCGCGGATAGTGGTAGCACAAGTCGAAATGACTTGGGCATACGTCACTATTCGCGGATAGTGGTAGCACAAGTTGGAATGACTTGGGCATACTTCGCTATTCGCGGATAGAGGTAGCACAAGTTGGAATGACTTGGGCATACGTCACTATTCACGGATAGTGGTGGCACAAGTTGAAATGACTTGGGCATACGTCACTATTCGCGGATAGTGGTAGCACAAGTTGGAATGACTTGGGCATACTTCACTATTCGCGGATAGAGGTAGCACAAGTTGAAATGACTTGGGCATACGTCACTATTCGCGGATAGTGGTAGCACAAGTTGGAATGACTTGGGCATACTTCACTATTCGCGGATAGAGGTAGCACAAGTTGAAATGACTTGGGCATACGTCACTATTCGCGGATAGAGGTAGCACAAGTTGGAATGACTTGGGCATACGTCACTATTCGCGGATAGAGGTAGCACAAGTTGAAATGACTTGGGCATACGTCACTATTCGCGGATAGAGGTAGCACAAGTTGAAATGACTTGGGCATACGTCACTATTCGCGGATAGAGGTAGCACAAGTTGGAATGACTTGGGCATACGTCACTATTCGCGGATAGAGGTAGCACAAGTTGGAATGACTTGGGCATACGTCACTATTCGCGGATAGTGGTAGCACAAGTTGAAATGACTAGGGCATACGTCACTATTCGCGGATAGTGGTAGCACAAGTTGGAATGACTTGGGCATACTTCACTATTCGCGGATAGAGGTAGCACAAGTTGAAATGACTTGGGCATACGTCACTATTCGCGGATAGAGGTAGCACAAGTTTAGAGTTCTGACAATTCGGAGGTTGTCACCTAGTGTTATCCCGTTATAACGGAATTAACGGAGGTGATTGGGAATAGAGCTTGATTGCTTCACAGATGAGAGATATTTTCTGAAAAGGAGGTCATCTCTGTTAAAAGATAACGGGAATTGCATGCCCAAGTGGAAGGTCCAGGGGCAGGATTGTAATTTCTGCTCAGAGCGAATGAAGCCGCCCGGCATGAGATGGAGAAAAAGGAGCCGTACGGCTAGAAGCCTGTTTTTTCCAGATTATTTAAAATCAGATTTGAACGGGCCATTGGCATTGCATTGCCGCCCACTTCAGCCGAGAGAGAGAAAAGAGAGAGAGAATTCGAGATTTCTTCAACCCTTTTTGCTTCTATCAATTGGAATGGATCCGGAGGGCAATCCCATACCGAGGCAAGCAAGAAGGAACATCTCCGCGGCTGCGAGAAGGAGGAGGAAGGAGCTCGTTCGGACGGAGAGGAAGTATGACTTCCTTACGCCTCCATCGGAGCTTTACCCGGGGAGAAGGGAGCATAAATCAACGAACCCGCGATCGGTTGGGGTAAGCATTCTCATTTTGCTCAAATCCGATGATTTTGCTTGATTTTTGAATGATTTAGGGCTTGACCCGAATTTTAGGATTTTGAATGATTTTTTTGAATGATTTTGAGATGCATGAACAACCTATGAGGCTAAGAATGTGCAATGTGCAACTTGTTTGACAAAATTATGAGAATGACTCACTTTTTTCTCGCAAAATGAAGTAAGAATGAGAATTTTTCAAAATATGAGACGGAGTTCTTGCCTTGTGCTAGAACTAGGTCAAAATTCTGATTTTCAATGAGAAAACATGATTTTGGAAGATGAAAATGATTCATGCATGCCATTTTTTGAAAGAATAATGCTTATGTGCGAAGAATTGTGATTTTGTGCTTTAGGAAAGCAATGACGCGTTTCAAGTGATGAAAGACACGTTTTTGATGCAAATAATGCTAGAAAAACTTTTGTGAATGCTTTTCTTTTGAAAATATGTGCACTTTTGAATATATGCATGCTTTTGAAATGATATGAAGGACTGACGCTTCTTTTTGATGTGCTTGTCTACAGGAGAACAAGTCTAGAGGACCATCGGAGATTGCGCTTAAGCTTTGGCAGAGGATGCCGGATTTTGAGAAGAATGGGGTAAATCCCAAGCAAATGGTGAGGGCTACCGGCCCGGATGCATTTGTAGAGGCTATCGCCAGGGGTGTTCACATCACCTCTAAGAGCAAGGGCTTGGTCCAGGCCCTTTCGAGTTCTCGGTGGGACAAGACACATAGCTTTCACCCGAGCCGGGAGAGCCGACGTGACTCCGCCGATTTCACAGCCTATTACATCGGGCCTACAGCTCACCGGGAGGCCCGTGACTTGAGAGACCACATTACAGCCGAGGAGTTCCGTGCTTTGGTTGGATTTGAGCCGATTCCCAAGGGGCCGGGATGGAGACGCGGAACGCCGAGGTGGCAGCCGTACATGCATGCGTAACTTTGTCGCTAATGATGTGGATCGCCCAGCCAGCTCGGCTAGAGCATTCATATGGTTGATGCTATCGCCACTATCTTCGCCAATTCTCGGGACGATAGCTATGACTTGCCTCCTCGACTCTGGAGGATGTGGATGGGATAGGGACGGTCTCTTGTGGCGAGGCCGGAATTGGCGGAGTTGTACTTCGTTGGACATGTACACGGAACAAGGCCGCTTCCATGGACTCGCTTCTCATTTGCCCTTGAGGTAGTCTCCTTTTTTTTTTTTCTTTTCCCCGTCTTGAGACTTTTATGAGAGAAAGAATGACCTTTTGATGTTTTGAACATGCAGCCTGGTTTTGCGAGGTGATCGGGTTCTTCCCTTGGAACCAGCAGAGTGATGTCACCATCTTCCCGCTATGGTTCGCCGGAGGGGAGATGCGAGAGATAAATTCACGGGGAAGACCCGGATTACCTTCGATTACAAAATGGTGAGGCCGGTCATCACCGTGGATGGGCACGATGGAGTGGACTTCTACCCCGGGGTGTATCCTGAGATTTTGGCCGGGAGATGCTATCGAGGTGACGAGGCAGGAGGTGGCTCACTGGGCCGACTTGTGATGTCATCTATCTGGGGACCGCTTCTCGAGGCAAAGATGGTCATGTTCCCCCACTAGACGCCATTACTCCTCAGACCCTCCAAAGACGGATGCCGCAGCCTGTGGATTGGCCGAGGATGAGATTGCCAGTGTACTGTGCAGGCGTGGCCGCAGAGGAGTACTTTGACATGGACACCCCTACGCCGTGTTTGTGGAGCAGCGCCCGAGGACGCCACGTAAGCTAGTGAAGCCGGCGGTCACTGTGTGGATATGGGGAGGATGAGCCTATCGACCCGCCGATCCCTCCCGCACATTTGTCCTACGTGGTCCATGGAGTGCCGAGGAGGATGAGGATACCGTCCCCTCGATGCTAGGGAGCCCCAAAGACACCTTGCCGCCCGATAGCACCGTAAGTGTACTCTTAGGGTCTTATTCCCTTTTTAGCTTTCGCATTTTCTCGCTTTTGCAATTTTCTCGAGATTTTCGAGATTTTTCTCTTCTTTTTCTCGTGTTCCAAACTCGCACTTACGATAGGGCCGGGTCGTGTAATAGGGCCGGAAGGACATGTGCCTGGCCTCTCTCGAGGAAGCCGGCCCGCGCTTCAAGGCGGCCGGATGCACAGGGAGCTCGGGCGCAAGAGACGGCACGTCGGGGGCACAATAGCCTACCTCATCGGCCTCGGAGTACTCTTCCAAAGGCCATGCCTCGGGGCGGGGACCCAACGCCGACATTCTGGAGCAACTGGCCGAGTACGGGCACGATAATGTCCATTTGTCTCGACGTGAGCGACTGTGAGGACTTGATGAGGGAGGCTAGCATTTATGAGCCGAGTAGCGATGAGGAGGAAGAAGAATCGGAGGCCTAGGAGGTCTCTAGAATAGATTTGGAACGAAAACAAACAATGAACAATTTGTATGCACACTTTGTTTATTTTTTGCTTTATTTGGGCGCCGATGGGGCGAAAACATTGTATTTACATTTTATTTACTTTTCTAATTTATGCTTTTTCAATTTGCATATTATCCGAGCCTTGGGGCGACTTTTTTGCTTGGAATTGGGGCCGAAACTGGGCCAAAATGATTTATAATGGTGTATAAATGCTTGAATGGCTTCGGATATGTTTTTGTACATGTGTTTTGGTTGAAAAGTGGGGTGAAAACTCCCTTGGGCAGCAACTTTGGTTGCCGCAGAATTTTTCTCGCAGAGGGCTAATGTAGCCGTGCGGCATGGCCTGAGGGCAAATGAAGCCGTGCGGCTAACGCCTGTCTCGAGCCGGTTATTTTTTGAATAAAAGCAAGGCTTGGCCATTTCATTTCATTTTCACTCTAGACTTGTCCCAATTGTTCCTAGCATATTTTGGACCTAAAAGCACCATCTTTGAACACTTTGCGATGGAGAAGCCCGTCGATTGCAAAGGGGGAAGCGAGACCATTTTCTATCCGGTCTTCAATCTTGGGCGAGACATAACTTCCAAAATCACAAGGGACTCGCTTGATTCTTCCTTCAAGATCAAGTCTTTATGGCATTTGAGGGATCTCCCGCCCGATTGGGACTCGTTGAGAGCCGCAAAGAAAGTTCTCGGGACGTCCGGAGACATGTTTATCGCTTCTCTTACAACGAAATTGTCCCAACGCACGAAGACTTCGTGAGCCTTGATTGGGGGTCCCGAGACCGAGGCTATATCTATTCCGCTGATCGGAGACGCGCCTGACGGTAAAGCTTGCATCTTTTCTCGCAGCATTCCTTTGGGAGAGGCCGAGAGGATGATGGTAGCCCTGGATAGGATTGACCTTTCGATATCCCAAGTGTGTTTGGGTCTCCAGATATGGCTGCGACCACGGTGGCTATGGATGCTTTCATTCTCTCGCGTATTCTCTCGTTTTGTTCACCGCCGAGTCCGTGGGGATCTCGTCATAGTGGCCTCTTGACATGGTCGAGACTCAGTGGCTGGGAAGGATATTGTCCCGCCGGTTTTGGGAGAGACATTTCATGGGATCGACAGGATGGCTCGGGAGACCGCTTTCATGAGGTCCGGGAGTCCGGCTATGTTGACTCGTGGCTGCAGGAGAGGCTCTGGGGCTTTGCCTGGGGCTTTGCCGACTGCCCTTGGGTGATTTCTGAGAGGTGCACCTAGGCAGCAGGAACAGGTAGCCGGGAGCCGATGATGGCTAGGCTATCCACTTCGGACATCCGTTGGTGGATACCACATTGGAGGTTGCGGACTGTGAGGATATTTCAGAGTCTTATGTTGTGAGGGTTCCGTGATTCCCGCCGGTCGTCCTTCTACATACCCCGCTTGGTATCCAGTGCGCTTTGGGGCTTTACAGAGCCATTGAGTGATTGGGAGGACATCCGGACCATGGAGGTGGTGTCATTGGACATGAGAGATCCAGCCAGCCTTCTCTTTCTTCTCGAGGGCTTGGACATATACCGCTTTCCCACCTGTGGCTATCTTCAGAGCAGAAGAGCACCATCTTGACCACCGTCTACTGACCGGTACGAGAGGGAGACGGGAGCGACTCAGTTATCTTGGAGGATAGACGTCGAGCTTTACTGGGAGCCGATCGTGACTCGAGTAGGACTCGAGGAGACCGAGGCTAAGGCGAGTTGCCATAACCAATCGTGTGACTTGGTCCGAGATATGGAGGCTCGGTACAAGAGGTTGTCCGAGGTCGCTCCTTTCGACCGAGGCTCGCAGGGAGGAGGTGCGGACTCGTGCTCGGACAGAGAGAGCACTCATTGACACGGGGTTGGTAGAGGCTCCAGTGAGGATACCAGAGGTCGGGATGAGGGATACCGACATTATTGAGAAGAAAAGGAAGAAGACTCGACGAGGCCGAGGAAAAGGGAAGAAGACTCGAAGAAGACTCGCCGAATGACGATCGACAAGTCTTTTCTCAAGATCCTCTTATTGCCATTTGCAAACACATTAGTTTATTTAGGCATTTTATTGTATTTTAGATCTTTTAAAGGTGTTAGCAGAGTTAAGAGGTAGACCGTGCTTGAACTCATCAAGAAGTTTTTAACTTGTAATGAACAAGGCATATTATCTTAAAATTAATCAAGACACATTTCATGGAAATTCAAATGTCTTTATTGATTGGGACCCGTTTTATGAAAACCGAAATACCCTTTATTATTTAGGACGCACTTCATGGAAGCTTGATTGTCCTTTTTATTGTTTAGACCGAACCATATATGGCCGCCTACGTTCCCTTTTACAAGAAAGGCTAAGGGGCTCAGTCTACGTAGTTCATTCCGGTGAACCAATTTTTTTATGTGCACTCGTTTTTTGCCTAGACCGCCCTTTTTGGGGTTTTCACTTAGCCGGGCATTACTCTTTTTGCACTAAGATTTTTTTTTTTTTTTTTTTTTTTTATATGTGCAACCCCGTCTTTTGCCTAGACCGCCCTTTTTGGGGTTTTCACTTAGCCGGGCATTACTCTTTTTGCACTTTTTTTTTTTTTTTTTTTTTTTTTTTTTTTTTTTTTTTTTTTTTTTTTTTATCGACATAGTATCTTCTGAGTTTATCACCGTTGACCGGGTGGACAAAGGGATTGCCATCCAAGTCTCGCAAGCTTCATTGCTCCTCCCGACGCATCTTCGCACCACATAAGGGCCGATCCAGACGGGTTCCCATTTTCCTGTGGGGTTGTCTCCGGTAGGGGGCTTTACTTTCAAGCACTAAGTCGCCCTCTTTGATGTCTCCGGCCTTGACCTTTTATCAAACGCTCGCCATTCGCCTCCGGTAGGCTCGGTGTGTTCCATGGCTTTTAGCCTTCTCTCGTCAAGGTGGCTAACTCATCATGCCGGCCGCGCAACCATTCCACTTCATTGACACCAAGTTTTCCAGAGGACCCTTAATGACGGGATTTCCAACTCCACCGGTAACACTCGCTTCCATCCCGTAAGTTAGGGCAAAAGGAGTTTCTCCCGTGGCCGTTTCCGACAGACGTTCGTAGCCCTGCAGTGCTAGGTGCAGCCTTTTCGGGCCAATCACGACCACGGGTGGCCATCTTCCTGATGATCCGCTCGAGTGTCTTATTAGCAGCCTTCCACGGCTCCATTGGTCCGAGGTCCGTACGGGGACGACTTGTGGCGAGTAACTCCGACTCGATGCCAGCCTATCGCAGCCTTCCTTCGAAGTGTGACCCATTATCGAAATGATCTCGCTGGGCACCCCATATCTCGCACATTATGTTTTCTTTGATGAACCGGGCCACTTTTTCTCGGAAGTGAGGACCTTGTAGACTTGGCCTCTACCCACTTGGTGAAGTAGTCGATGGCTACCAACACGAACTCGTGCCCATTGCTCCCGGGCCGGGGATATTTTCCCTATCACGTCAATGCCCCAAGTTGCAAACGGCCAAGGAGTCGCCATGCAAGATGTGTCATGAGGTGGGAGATGGTTGAGGTTGGCAAACCGCCGGCATTTGTCGCAGTTCGGACGTGCCGAACGCACTGCTTTCCATGGAGATCCAAGAGTAACCCATTCTCGAGGATCACTTGCATCGTGGCTCGCATTCATGTGAGGACCGCAGTGGACCATTGTGGACTTCGGTCATCAACTCTTTGGCTCTTTCTTGAGTGACACATAAGAGGAGTGGTCCTTGATACCGCTTCTTGTATAGGTTGCCTCCTAGAATGACATAATGAGAAGCCAACCTTTTCGTGGCTTGTAAGCTCTTGGCTCGATACCTTCTTTTGGTCTACCTTCTTCGTCTCTCGAAAGCCGACTCTCCGTCTTTGAGGAATTGGTAACTGATTGTACCAAGGTTCCTTTATAGGCTCGGGTCCTGTGTCCACTTCACAACGTAAGTCGGGGCTTCTCTTCTACCCACTCAAGGGCTTTATGGCTTTTCCTCGGGATCTCTACCAATGAGGCTAGAGTAGCTAGGGCATCTCGCGAACTGCTTCTTTTCCCTCGGCAAGTAGTGGAAAGTCACTTCTCTCGAACCGTCCATCAACTCCTCCATACGGGCATGATACCGTTGTAGATTAGGGTCCACGCCTTCCACTTGTTGGAGACTTGGTTGATGATCGTGGCCGAGTCTCCGTAAACTTCGAGCTCCTTGACATTTCTTTCTAAGGCAGCCTCCAAACCAAAGAATGCAAAGCTTCATACTCGGCGACATTGTTCGTGGCAGAAAGTTCAACTTGAGGGCTATGGGGGTATGCTCATCTTTCGGATCGACCAATAGCATTCCTACACCATTTCCTCTTTTGTTAGCGGCTCCGTCAAAGAACAATTGCCATCTATTTTCGTGCTCAACCGCAAAGATCCCTTCATCTCGGAAATTGGGGTTCGTGCCCTCTCGTCTTCATTATCGGGAAATTCGCCAGTGATCTCGACAATGCTTGACCCGATGGCCTTTCTCGGTCACATAGTTGATGTCGTATTCGCCAAGAAGAAGGACCACTTCGCTAGACGCATCGAGAGGGAAGGCTTGTCAAAGATGTACTTGATGGGGTCCATTTTCGAGACCAAGTTCACAGGCGGGCTTCGCATATAATGCTTCAACTTGCCGACTACCTGCACTGGCCCCGCACAAGTCTTTTCACATGCCGAGTAATTGAGCTCGCTCCCCCGTAGCTTCCGGCCGACAAAGTAAATGGCATTTTCTACCCGAGAGTCTTTCTTCTCCCGAGCAAGCATAGCCCCAACCGCCGTGTTCATGACAAGTGAGATAGAGCGTAAGAGGCTTCGTCTATGTGGGGGCATAGTACCGGGATGTACTAAGTATGCCTTGATCTCGGTCAAAGGCATCTTGGCATTCTTCGGTCCATTCTGTGTCCACATTCTTCTTCATGAGCTTGAAGATGGGCTCGCACATAGTGGTCAACCGATTGACGAAACGGCCGATGTACCGCAATTTACCCATGAAGCTCTTGACTTCGTCTGGTTTGAGGTGGCCTCATATCCATGATGGCTTTGATCTTTCTGGGGTCAACTTCTATACCTCGCTCCGTGACCATATACCCAAGCACTTTTCCCCTTGTCACTCCGAAGGTGCATTTGGCAGGTGGTTTAGTCTCATGGAATGCCGTCTCACCTCTCAAAGAATTTTCGTAGGTCAACAAAGTGTCGCCCACCTTCTCCTTTGGAGTGGATTATCATGTCATCTACGTAGACCTCAATCTCCTTGTGGATCATGTCATGAAAAAGCGCGGCCGCCGCCTTCGTAAGTAGCCCCGCATTCTTGAGCCCGAATGGCATTACCGTATAACAAGCAGGTTCCCCACGGTGTGGTGAAGGCCAGTCTTTTCTTGGTCTTCCTCGGCCATCTTGATCTCGGTTGTAGCTCGCAAAACCATCAACGAAGGATTTGACTTCGTAGTTGGCAAAAGTGGAGTCCACCAGATGTCTATGTTTGGCGTAGGGTAGTCGTCTTTGGGGCCGGCCTTGTTCGCATCTCGGAAATCCACACGCCAGCCGCACCTTCCCATTGGCCTTGGTTACGGCCACGATGTTGGACAACCATGTCGGGTATTCAATAACTCGATGAACCCTACCCGCAGCTTCTCAATTTCTTCTTTGACCTCGTAGAGACCATTCCGGCTTGATCTTTCTCGCTCGCTTTACCGGCTTAGCATCTCGGTGCTAGAGGGATTCTCGTGCTCTACTATCGAACCGTCTAGCCCCTGCATATCCTTGTATGACCATGCAAACACGTCGACGTATTCTCTCGAAAGCAAACTCGATCACTGCCCCTTTCAACCCCGGAAGAAGCTTCCAATCAGGTCTCTTTAGGTTCCTCAATAGTACCCAAGTTCACACTTATCAAAACCTCCTCGGCAGCCTTGGGCCCGGTTTTCCTTTTTTCGAAACCCGCTTAAAGATTTCTTTAATGTATTGTTCGTTTAGTGTGTTTGCATCTTGTTCAAATGATTCATTATTAACTCGTTGTTAAGTTTTGAGTTAATTTATCATTTGTTAAGTTGGCAATAAGAGGATAATCGTAAAGATTTGTCATTTCATTCAAGATAAGGGGAAAGATGACATCGATTACATTTTCATAATCCTCAGGCGTGAGGCCTTCTGGATGACTCGAGGACCGGAATTCGAAGATTCCCGACTCAACCGAATAGACAACAGTGGTGTTTGACACGACCGGGTTGAGGAGGACGGGGTACCAATCCAAGCTCCGTGATCATTTGCCGTCGATCAAGCTATCGGTCCCGAGAATGTCTCCCAATTCTTCAATGGCATTTCTGTCTTAGTTACCAAAGTGCGAGGATCAAAATGACTTTCACCATCGTCTCCAATAACGGCAACTATCTCATCATCTCGAATCAAGTCGATCAAGTCTCGGGATTTGTGCTTCTTCGTCAAACAACTCTTGCAAACCCCATCGATCGTCTTCACCGCCGGGCGTGCCGTCTATCCGTCGATCTTTGGAAGAGCTAACTCAAAGGCGGAGAAGTCCATTGTCCCGAATGCCGACTCTTCGACACCGGCCGGATTTCCTTTGAAGACGTACTCATTCTCGAATCCAGTAGTGGTGGCCCTGTGGATATCTCGGCAAATCAAGGAACATTCTTCGAACGGGATTGGGCCGGCTTTCCCCTAACTTTCTCAAGGTTCTCTAGAAGGGTTTTCTGCAAGGAGATCTCGGCGATCACTTTCATCATATTGTGTCCCTCCTTTTATAAAGTAATGGGTCGAGACAGACCGTAAGGATGGAGCCGGACCCCTTCACCTTTCGTGCCTTTAGCTTTTCTAGCATCCCGAGAGTTCGGTTTGTACCCCAAGCCATATCTCGGTAGTCCGCTTCCTTCACATCAATGATGGTGTTACGACCTTGAAGTCTTCTACCCAATCCAAGTCCCTAAGATAGCTCATTTTTCGCATCATTCTCATGGCAAGAGGGATTTTATCTAAGTAGTGGTGAGGTCAAGCAACACACTTGTGCCTTGGAAGAAGCTACGGAGAATCCGGCCAATGCTAACCCTTCATCATCATGCTTGATCTCCAATATCGGGATATCCCCGTGCCGGTTCCTTCTACCGTGACACTCGTCCCCATAAATGGTGGTGATAGTTCCATCACTCGACCGAAATTTGACGCACCGATGCAAAGTAGAGGCTACCCCGTTTATCCGGTGGATCCAAGGCCGTCCCAAAGAAGGCAAGAAATGAAATCGGAATGTCAATAACTTGAAAATCAACGTCCATGACCTTTTTCCGAACCACATCTTGAGAGTGGCGATCCCCAAAACCGATCGTGCAAAGGGAGTCATAGGCCTTAATAGTCCGACTAGAAGGCTTTAAGTCCGTTGGCTTCGCATCCAATAAATCCATCATCTTAGCCGGCAAGACATTCATTGCGCACCTCCGTCAACTAGTACTCGTGGCAATCGACGCTCTTCTAACCGGACTGTGATGTAAAGAGGTTCGTTGTGACTAGCCCCATACTTTGGCAGGTGTCCAATTCAGTGAAGGTAATGATGTTTCCGTAGTGGATATTTCCAATCATTTGGACGACCTCATCTCGGGGTGACATCTATGGGCACCATGGTCTTGGCCAAACTTTCTTCTAGCTTCAACTTATGAGGGTATGAGGAGGTTAACAGGACCATAAGGAGATATTGGCTTGGGTACACTTCAACCGAGTTAGGACCGGATCCTCCTTATCGAGTCGCTTTTCGCTTCGGCTTATAAGGTCTTTTATCTCGTCTTTGGTTCCGAGACGGCATTCCTTTTGTCACCCTTAGGCCGCTCAATACTCATCTCGTCTGCACCGAGTCATCACATAGACATTGGATTTTCCTTGGTCATTATTCCTACCGGAGGATTCTCACAATTCTTTCAAAGTCGAGGCGGATTCTTACCGGCGTATGGCCAATTTCGCGATTGATCTCGATTGACGGTGCCGCCGGAAGCATAGGCGGCTTCCCGACCGGGTCCTGTGTTACCGGCTTTTTGACCTTTTCACATTCTCCGTTTAAAGCTTTCACAGCCTCATTCAAACTTTTCAAAGTCGCATGCAACAAGAATTATCACTTCCGGAGTTTGGAGCTTGGCAAATGGCTTTCTCATCCGAACCTAGCAACTTCTTTAACAGAGTAGGATCACATTCCTCATCACCGCCAAGCATGTCTTTTCTTTCCCCGGGGGTCAACCTTTGACGGCATCTTGGACGTTGGCCAAACATTTTCCGAAATGGGAAATTCCATCATCAATAAGGATTTCGGGGTCAAACCTCATGGCGGGTTCCTTTTCCTTACCGTCGAGATATTTTCCGGGCTTTTTGGCTTCGGGCTAACCACTCCTCTATTGTCCCTTCCGGCACTTCGACCGTGTCTTCATCGCTGTCACTACAAGTAGCTCTCGTGGGAACTTTCGTCTTGGCTCTTATGACCAATGAGGGCAAAAGGTGTCGGGATACTTGACGCCATATGAGGGGTATCTCGCACTCTTCCTCGGGCTTAGGGATTACCAGAAGACATCATTATCATCGTAGGACATAAAGGGGACTCGGGGTCGCTCTAAACTCGTGACTCTTTCCAAGGCATCCATACATTCTTCTTCGTACCAAGTTTCAGGAGTGACTACTAACACCGTGATAGAGTCTACCCTTCCCGATGAGAGTTTGGCTTCGCGACGCTTACATGTTCTAGATCGGTGGGAGGAGCCCACTTCCCTCTTTTGGCTAAAGCTTCGATCAAGTCTCTCCATTCACCTACCAAGTCCTTGTACGGAGTATTGAACTCTAGGATATAGGACTCATACACTACCTCATCCTTCTCCGAGCTCAGATAGGCCGCAGACACACTTTGAAGTGATTTCATCCCCTATTCCAGTCTCGTGGCTTTCGCCTCATCTTGCCCTTCGGGTTTCACTTCCGTTGGCTCCAAGTCCATTCCTTCTACCGAACCGTCATCATCACCGTAAATCCACCCATTCCTATTCTCATTCCCGACCGACTCTTCGCCGTAGCTATCTCGAGAGGTAGGCAAATTCACAAAGCGCTGACAAAATTGGAAAGGTCAAACCGGCACTGGGATTCCAAGGTAGGGAAATTTGGCTCGGGCCGAAAGGAGGAAAAGGGTCCCATGGGGGATGCAGAGGAAGCGAGGGTGTCGGGACCCTAACAGCTTGGGGTATTGGAGGAGACCGAGAAAGGACAAGCTTTGGCAATGGGTTATATGAAGATGGGGGAGGGCATTGGTTATAGGCTAGCTCTTCTTCCCCGGTCATCCGGTTACCCAAACCAAAGATCGCTTCTCGTCAAATCGGTCATTCTCGACTCTCTCGAACCGATGAAACCGAGGATTCTCGCGAACCTGCTCCGAGGATTCTCGCGCTAACAAGTCGCCGACCCGGTGTTCTCACCCACTTCTTTCTCGCCGCGGGAAAGGGATAGGAAAGGTTTAGACTCGGGGTAGGTGTTTAGGTCAAGGCCTGTGCAATATGCAAATTAGAATCTTCAAGTTTACTTAAAACAGTTGTCTTTTATTAATATCTATTTGGTTGGAAAAGGGGTTCGCCCTTCTTTTTCGTAACTACACTAGATCCCGGATCGCGGGTTCCGTCACTACGTCTATAAGCCCTCTCGTATTCCACTCCGTATTTCGACCTCCTGTGGTGGACAGCCCCGGCGAGGGTCCTATAGGGCACGCGGATCCCACCGACCGAGAGTAAAGAACGCTCCTATCGGGTCTAGCGGGTCATAGGACCTTTCAACGCACGAGCGATGCGGATTATAGTCAAGGCAATACCGGAAAGTCTCGTCTCTCTCGCCTCGACGGATCTTTGACAGAGTTTCGCTTGAGCGAATGACGGTTTTTGACTTTCGGTAATGTCCGAGAATATAATAGGCATGGGTCGGGCGGCAAAAGCCGGATGACACAAAGGTCACATTGAACTTCGTTGCATACGCAAAGGCGTGAGTCGAATCGAAGTCAATGCCGGCCAAGATCTTGCCAATTTTTCCTTGTCGGAATTTTGGCAGTAGCTTCGCTTGAGCGAAAGATCTTTTGATTTTTGGCAAAGACTTGGTCTTGACTCTTACGCATTCCGTGCGGGTCAAGGTCAATAGTCAATGTCGGAGTCAAGATCCCACCGATTTTTCCTTGTCGGAATTTCGCAGAATTTCGCTTGAGCGAAAATCTTGGCTTCCGTTATGAGCTAAGGCTTGACCTTTACGTGGGTATGCAATCGGGCTATATGACACGGACTAGACCAAAAACCAACCAAAAGTCACGGTTTTTTGAAACGTGTGACACGGACCGTGCATTGGTCGACACCGGCCGCCATGGGAGGTTGGGATGATTCCGTGCGCGCCCGGGAGCATCGTAAGGCCGTCCGTGATCGCACTGAACCACCTCGGGTTTGAAGGACGTGCGTGCAAAAGTGTACAGATATATCAAAGTGCGCGTAGTGTGCGGTCTCCTAAAAATGTTCCTTTTTGAGTTAAAACAGAGATTTTCATAAATGTGTTTTAAAGGAATGATTTTCGGGACGGGGAGAATGCAACACATAAGCACGTAAATTTTCCGGGAGCCCGCCGCCATGGAGCCGAGTAGCCCCAAGCCGCTAGGATCGCCAGATTAACCATGATTTTTCCCGGTGGAATTGCCACCGAGGTCGTATGGTCGAATCCTATGAGGATTAGCCGTACGACCGCATGGATCAATTTTCCAGTTCCACTCCTTTTGCTATTTTTCGGGTTGTTTCCCGTTCAAAGTATGCACAGATTCCAAGATGCAAATGATGCAATGCATGGTAAAGAAAGCAAGCACGATTAATGAAATCGGCGATGGGAGTCTAACCCGCTCAAAGGGAAAAGCTTTCTTCTATTTTTTCAAAATTATTTTTTTTTTTTTTTCGGAAAAGGGATACTGGTACGTGGGATTGTTAAACCACCTTGTTATCCCAAGCCCCAAGTTAGTGGAGCGATACAGAAGGGTAAGTGGGGTCCACCTATATACCAAGTATCGACTTTTGTTTTGAAATATAAAGCTTTTCTCCTTTGGGTTTTCCCCAGCAGAGTCGCCAAACTGTGAATGTGTGCCCAAAATTTTTGTTTATTGGAATTCACGCGAGTTTGAAGACATCCGAGTTATTTGAAAAACGGAGTCGCCACGCCATTTTGATTACCTCAAAACTTTGAAAAAAAGGTTTTATGGGTTCGGAGGTTAAGTTACCCCTTGGGAAGAACGTTTGGCGTTCACCCAAAGTGCCTTGCCGGAGCAAGTCTCCCGAGATTTCATTAATCGTGTTTGCTTGCGTGCTTTCTTTGTGTGCATGTGTTTGAAAATAAAGGGGGGGGGGATGTCCCAAGTTATCTTCCGGACGTACAAACCATTTGTTGGTTGTCGCTCGGGATTCCTTGGAATTTATGTATTTGGGATTATGATCCCGTCCTCATCTTATGACTTATGATCATCGCATTTTAAACCTCGGGACCCTCGGGACTTGCGTGATCGAGAGAATGACTCTTTTGGTCAAAGATGAGGTTCTTTAGGAAGGAATGTCCTTAGCCCATCAATCCTACGCTTTAAGACGGTCGAGCTCGTATAGAGGCTTCATACTCATTCTTAAGCGATAATCGGAGATATAGGGTTCAAGGTTATCCTTTTCCTAAAGAAATCATGAACCTTTAATGGAAGGAACGATGCAAAGATGAGAACTTTTACACCGGTCCGTTCCAAGGTTGGGGGAAAGGGGAAATGCATGATGAAAAATGACTCTTTAATGAAAAGATGACATTTTGGTTTTAGCAAATGATGCTTTTTGATTGAAAGAAATGATCTTTATGCAAATGATGCATAAAGATAGGATTTTTATGCAAATGATGCGTTAGAAAAGGTTTTTGAATGCAAAGGATGCATTTTTATTGGAAAAGATTGGATCTTTATATGCAAATGATGCATAAAGATAACATTTTTATTGGAAAATAGGGATTTTAGGTGCAAAGGATGCACCTTTATGAAAAAAAAAGACTACATTTTTATGACAAATGAGGTCATAATGCATGCAAAAAGGGGAAGGGGATGATAAAGATGTGATCTTTAAGCTACCAAGTCCCAAGCAATATAAAGACAATGCAATGAGCAATTTATAAAGCAATTAGGATGCAAGGATAGGGCGTGCGAGGTTACCAATGACTTCCTTTGCTTCTCGAGACGGAGCTAGGAGGAGAGGTCGATCTTTGGTCTTCAAGGAGGAGGGATGTAGCTTCTTGGCCTTCCTTCTTCTTCTTCTTGAATTCCCAGCAGTTTCTTCACGTATTTCAGAGTGTATTGTGTATTTTTCTCATATATTGTGTGTGTTGAAATGGGTAGAGGAGGGCTCTATTTATAGGCAAATTGATAAGGCTAATGAAGCCGTGCGGCTGCAGGCCCTTTGCAAATGAGGCCGTGCGGTCTTATCCATTATGACTCAGCATTCTAGAACCATGCAAGGTGGTATTATTCTAGAACCTTCTCCCTAATTAAGAAAAACGTGTTTTCTTAATTAGGAAGGCTCCCTACAGCCCTTATTTAATTAAAAACAGTTCCGGAATGTTTCCGGAACGCTGGGAAGGTCTGGGGAATTACCGGGAAATTTACCGAAATTGCCGGGAAATTTAACCGGAAGGCATGAGCCAGATTTGGGTACTTACACTAATGCAGCAACTCTTGCTCCATTCCCCACACGTAGGTCCACTTCACCTTCTTTGAGTAGCTTCCTATTCCTTAGTCCCGCACATTTAAACAAATGTGAGATCCACATCCGGTATCTAATACCCATGAACTAGAAATAGAAGGGAAAATATCTATCACATAGATACCTGAATCAGTAGCAATCGTATTGCCCTTCTTCGCCTTTAGGCCTTCCTTATAAGCCTTGCAATTTTGCTTCCAATGACCAACCTCTTTTCAATGATAGCAAATCGCATCCTTTTGAGATACTTTTGGTGTTGCCTATCCGGCATTGAAAACTTTTGCCTTAGGCTTAGAAACAATTGCTTTACCTTTGCCATCCTTTTTGAACCCTTTTCCTTTGTTAACCATTAACACATTTGCCGTACCAGGCTTCTTGATATTCTTCTCTGCAGTCTTTAGCATCGCATGCAATTCTGACAGATTCTTATCCATGCCACTCATGTGATAGTGCATAATGAAATGACCATAACTTTCAGGCAATGAATTCAATATCATATCCGTAGCGAGTTCCAAACTCATAGGATTTCCAAGTCTTTCTAGACGCTCAATATGTCCTTTCATCTTAAGGACATGAGCACCAATCGACTGCCCCTCTTGCATCTTGCATACATTCAGGCTTTCACCACATCATACCTCTCTTGCCTAGCTTGCACTTGAAACATTTCCTTTAAGCGCTCAGCTAGATCAAAAGCAGCTTCCATGTGTTCAAGGTCCTTCTGAAGAGCCTTACACATAGTGGCAAGGATAAGGCATGCAACATCATTAGAATCATCAACATGTTTCTTATGTGCATCCTTATCTGCCCTTACAGCATTGGCAGCAGGTGGAGGTGGAATGGGTTCGTCAAGAACATACAGTTTATTCTCTTGCCTTAGAACAATTCTTAGGCTTCTGATCCAATCGGAATAGTTTGTACCGTTCTCTTTGAGCTTGTCCTTCTCAAAGACGGATCGCATTGACAGGGGTTGATTATTGTGGGTTGCCATTACTACAATAAGATATACAAACAATAAAACGTAAAAGTATCAACACATTTACCATCTAAGAGCAAATAATGTATTTCATAAATACTCCCACTAAATTATACACCTTCAAATGCAAGCATGTATCATATAATCATAATGGGCTAAGATCCATATTTCACTTGATTTTGGTTTAACTGAGTCAATGTCCGAAATCAACCTATTTAGTAGATAACATCAATCATATCATATATGACTCTTAGATCTTTTATGAGATTCTAGACATCTAATGTCAACACATGTTTTAATCTCATCTATGTCTTAGGTCAAATCTCATTTGAAAGAACCAGTTAAGCTAAACCCCTTTCAAACGTATGAGATACAGAGCGATGCACCTAACTGAGTCAAAACTACATCAACCGTTATCTCATCTTGATCACAAATTAAGATATAATGATGCACCCAACTGAATCGAAACTACATCAAAATACCCTAAAATTTAACAAGTGTTCTAATCAAGGGGTGGCATAAAACTTAAACATTTAGAAGGTTTTACACATAGCAATAAACATTGCATGGTTGTATATGAAAATTATGTGTACATAATCATGAACATAGGACTTCACAAAATTTCTTAAACAAACAATTTGTTTTCAAATCAGAGAATTTACTAAACTAATTAATCAAATTAAACAGATCAATAACCCATGTAGAAGATTAATCATATCAATCAACTATTAATCATAATCATGTTATATAGCATATAATTGTTTTCTCAAAACAACACACATAAAATCATAGATCTATTTCATTCAGCATGTAAAACATTTAATCAAATTAAATCTAGCATGTCAATTTTAACCTAATCATGATAAAACGCGGCTCTGATACCACTGTTAGGTTTTGGGATTACATACGCAGCGGAAGTCTTTAACATATAACTCAAAACCCTAGCCATGAATCAATCTAAAATGAATAGATTAAACTTATGAAATAGATTTACATAACTTAATAGCGATTTTGTTGCTCAAAAATGAATCTTGAAAAATTGAATCTTTGAACTGTTGACGAACTTTTTTATCTTCTCCTTGTTCTTCATTGCGATGAATTTATCTTCAAGCTTTAGGTGATAACGAAATCACCCTCTATCGATAATCCACACGCGAACGAACCAAGATCTTGTATCTTGTAAGATTGTTAGATGATCCCGATTGTTGAATCGATATTCAACAATCAATGGCTATTTTTGAATTGGTTTGGGGTGTTTTTGATCTTTGATTCTCAATCAAAATCAATATTTTAGTGTTTCTGTTAGTACCCGGTCCGAAAAAAGGGTATTCCAAATACCTGGCCCGGTTAACTAAATAAGAAACCCTAACAAAACCCTAAAAACTCATTATTTCGTCCGTACTGCGCCGTCACTGTCAGCTTGGAAAGTACGCCAAGTGGAAGTGCCGATCGGCCCTTTGCCCGTGGTAGAGCCGATCGACCCTTTTATATAGAGCCGATCGACCCTTCAGCCCTAGTGCCGATCGACCCTTCAATGGCCCAGCCCAAGTTCCGAGGTATTATAAATAGGGGTGCCCGGCTCCCCATATTCACACACAATTTCATACGGGAGAAGCGAGACTACACTTGCTTTACCCTCAGTTCTTCTTTTTCCTTCGAATCGCCAAGATTCGACCCCAAAGTCTTGCTACAATTGGTAAGACTCTCTTTTTAATATTCTTGTTCTTTATTATTATTGTCTTTATTATTATTATTATTATTTGCATGCTTAGTATATTTTAATTACTTTATTTCTTGCTTATGTCATATATGCTAGATTTAGGGTTGTTTTAATATATTTAATTATGTATAGCTGAGGATGATCTAAGGTTTCGCCCTAAGAAACCCAATGGATCTAGGAACTATTTCTTTCCTTCCACCTTAGTTATAATTATCCCATGATCAACAATCCCCCAAGGATGAACGTTGATTAGTGCACCTTCCGAGGGCCTAACTCAAAGGTTCTAGGGTGTGATCATCAATTAATTCTTTCTCTCCCCTCCTCCTTATGCATGATCCCGTTTCTTCTATCTATTCCTGTAAACATCACACACAACCAACACCCCACATGCTAGAAAGACCGATTCGTCGGGCAATAGGAGTGATAACGCTTCTTCTTCTGTTGTAACTTGACCCCCGAACCCAATTAACTGTTTAGCCTTTTTTCAAAGCTTTGGGCTATATCAAAGTGGCGTGGCGACTCTCAAAAATTAAACTAATATTTTAATATGGTTTAAAGCGAGTGTCACTAAATGAATATCCCATTTCGGTCCGACAATATATGATTAATTATTTCAAACTTCCGAATGCGCGTTGCATCGGGACGGGGTATTCACAGTGGCGACTCTGCTGGGGACTGTTTTGAAATCTTTTCAAACTAAGTGGGTCAGACTTTCGTTTTCTTGTATGGTGTTGTATTTTTCGCTTTCTTTTTATTTTCTTTACTCTTAACTGTTGCATTGCATGCATGCATTTCATGTAAATAAAAAATCTTTCTCTTTTTTCTCTAAAAAGAATTAGACTCCTCTACCTCACACTACCACTAGAGTCCGTGTCACACTGCACAGACACCCTTTTACCCTTCGGAGAAGCCAAAGTGCGGGAAGTGTGGTGATCATGTCGCCTCCCTTCCGAGTCTCACTTGGCCATCCACTCATCAGTGCGCTTCGGCTGCACGGTGGGAGCCTAAAACCTAACCCTTGCGTCACCCACTTTTCTAGGAATACACTCCATATGACCGGTTGGTTTGACTAGCTTTTTTATGTAGACAATTAATGGGGTCTTTATGTTAAGTCACCACGAACCAATAATAAGTCAAGATCTATTGAGAGATTAAGAGCACTAAAAAATTGATTTCCTTTCAAAGGACGTGCTATGTGAGGTCGAGTGGTATATTGTTAAAAGATCTTGGCCTATCATTGGTTTGCGGTACTTTTCATAAAAATCATATTGACTGTCTATACGAGAAGGTTAGTCGTTAGGATTCACCACTTTAGGATATTTAGTTAGTTGCGAAAAAGGGGTATCCCTTCCAACCTTTGTAGGACTAAAATGTACAAAGCTTTTGTAAATAAAAAATTCAAGCTAGTACACTGCATTGAGTCAACCCTTGTCCTAAAACCGAGTCTTTTCTGATACTTCCGCAGAGCTAAGGTCGGGCCGCGTTCTTCATTCAACAATGACAACCTTGCCTCCATCAACTACTCCAAGCGCACTCCGCGCCTCTCGCAACCGGATCTACACCAGTCACTTCAATGGAAGGTCCTGCCAACCCCAACTTCAATGACATTCCGCCCGCCCGCACGCCTACTTTGCCGGTTTAACCATGAGGGTTGAGAAACTTGAAGAGCGTAATCGCACTTTGAAGAACCACAATCAAGAGCCGAAGGATCATTTTGTTGAGGAACTCAAAGGGGACACAAGGTTATCTTGATGGGGAATGAAGTGGTCGATGTTGAAGATGAAACTGTCAATGCTCCTAATCCCGCCAATCCCAATGCACCTACCTTCCCTCTACCCAGCTACGTTCCAAGCAGCTACAATAATGTTCCACCACCTGCCGTCGCATGTACGGAGCTCGAGCAAATCCAAAAGACCTTATCAACCTCCCGCCAACACACCCAAGGAACACTTTGCTAATCTACCCCCTCCCACTTTACCCTTCAATTATTCCAGCCATCATATCCCTACCTACTCCACCTCCCCTACCATCACTCAACCCCCAGCCATGCAGAACTCCAACATTGCTATGGACCCGACTGTGTTAGCGTTGATTGAACAAGTGAAAGCATTGACCGAGCAAATGGGAAAGCAAGGTGTGTCCCCCATCAAGATGCTTAATCCGAGCAAAGTCGCACCCCTACCTCAAGATTTCAAGATGCCCAAGATGGCCATGTTTGGAGGAGTTACTTGCCCAAAGACACATTTAGACAGCTATACGTTGGCAATGAGGGCCAAAGACTGTACACCCGAGCAGATGGCGAGAATGTTCCATAGCACATTGGAAGGGGCTGCTCTCCGTTGGTTTCTGAAGTTGAACGAGGAGGAAAGGGACACATGGGACAAGGTTAGTAGGGTGTTCTCCGAAAAGTATCAAGCAAACATGGATTGGCAAGTGAATCGAGCTGATTTGGAGCACACGCTTCAAAAGAATGGAGAGTCAATTTATGACTTCTACAAGCGTTGGAATGATAAGTTGAGCGAAATTCAGTATCCGCCCAAGGAGAATGAACAGAAACAGATTTTTTACAAGTGCTTGTTGCCCGGACACAAGTTGGCAGTTGGTAATGGTTACTTTCCCAATCTTAGGGAAATGGTGGATTCAGGCGTACGTTATGAGAGTGGCATCACCGGAATCGCTCCACCAAAGGACACTGGGGCTGCTAATAATTCATTCCGCTATAGAGCTCCCGCAAATACCGCAAAGAAAGAAAGAGCCCGTGGGGCAAGTAAATTATGTGCAAGGGGAAGCTGCTTTGGATGTTCAAGCCGTAATGAGGGGGAATAACAGTATTCACCGCGAAAGGGAAGTGTTTGATGATTTTGGAATGCCAATGGGCAAGGTCTTCGAAGTGCTAGTAAAGAAGGGCTTGGTCAAGCCGCTTGAGAATTATGAACCGTTAAACCCGAAGGAAGGATTAGATGCTTCTAAGTATTGCCACTACCACAAGTACAAGGGTCACACTACCGACACGCCTTCGCTCAAACGTTTGGTACAAGACTTGATTCGGCAAGGTAAGGTAGAGAAGCCGAAGTCTCCAAATGTTGTGGGGAATCCTCTCCCTAACAACAAGATCCACATGGTGGAAGGTAACTTTATCAGCTTGGTAGAGATGGAAGATGCTTTTGAGAAACTGGGGCTGTCGACAGAAGAGGTATTCTCAGCTATTGTCAGAAAGGGATTGTTCGTGCCGAAACTCTCCGAGTATGCTGGTTTTGCTTTGAAAAGGGCCGTGCGTAAGCTCATCATTGAAGGGAAGATAGAGAATCCTAGTAAGATAGTTGGTAGTGATGTTGCTATGGTAGAGAAAGACCTCACCGATCCGCCGAGTCTGTGACTGACGCTGAGGCAGCTTGTGTCAGCTTTGTAATTTGAGTTCAATTTATAAAGAATTTTCTTGTTATATGCTGTCTTTTGAGGAACTGTCTAGAGAAGTTGCCTCGTTAAATGATGATTGTGTGGAAGAGAGTCCTAAACCTCTCTCGTTGGCTGAAATTCACGCAGAAGTATCTGATATGGAAAAGAATGGGGTTAGTCTACTCACGAGGTCCGGAAGGGTGTATCAACCAGAAGATAGAGGGGCGAAGAAAGTGTTTGGTCCGAAAACTGAAGTAGTGAATCCCGATAAAGAAGACCCTATTCTCACTCAACTGAAGCTAACTCAAGCCAATATATCCTTATGGTCCTTGCTAACGTCCTCGTATGCCCACAGGATGATGTTGGAACAGAATCTTGCTGCGACTTTGGTGCCGTCTGATACAAAGCCAGAAGATGTAACGCAGATGATCGGCAACATACACTTTGGGAATATTATTACATTTTCAGAATTGGACATGCCGGAGTTTGGATCGGATCATAATGAACCACTGCACATCACTATTGAAGTCAACGGAAAAAGGTTGCCACGTATTTTCATTGATAACGGTTCTGCGGTGAACATACTGCCTTCCAGGATGATGGACGTCCTTGATCTAAGTCCCACAGATTTGAGACCTTCAGTTCATTCCGTGCGAGGATACGATTCTACTAGCCGGTCAGTGTTGGGAATAATCAGTTTGCCCCTTACTTGCGGGACCACTACTATGATTGCTGAGTTTCAAGTCATAGACATACCTTCCACCTTCACCATGCTGCTGGGTAGGCCATGGTTGCATCAGATGAATGGAGTCCCTTCCTCATTGCATCAATGTGTGAAATTCCAGTCGGGCGATCAAGTGACAGTCATTTACAGCGATCTGGTAACATCTCAGGGATCAAGCACTGGGGGAAAGCCGGTCCTACAGATTCAGCACGAAGAGGGTAGTTCAATGTTCAGCGGTTTTCAGCTTAATAGCACAGTACATGTGTTTGCGCGGTGGACCTCACAAAGACATCGACAGAGTACGACCAGCTGTTAGGATGATGAGGAACATGGGATTTGTACCAGATCTGGGCCGGTGAACATCTCCAGGGACCTACACAAGCAATGGAAGCTACTGATCATCGCAGCAGGCACGGTTTAGGCTATGTTATTACCCCTGAAGATCGGGCTGAAGAGAAAAGAATTGAGTTCCTCAAGAGGGCAAAGCTACCCTACGAGAAGCCAGAGATGAGGCCATACCGCCTTTCCCTCAATAGTTACTTTGTCAAGGAGGGCGAAGAATTCTCTTGCATGGAGTTTAGCGAGCCTTGGTTTGATCACACAGGCAGGCTGCAGAAGGGTTTCGAAATCTTCAGAGATACAGAGATTGACCGATCGAAGCTGAAAACAGTTCTCATGGATTCACGTCAGAAGAGAGGCAAGGTTGTCACAGTCCAGAGCCGGTACGTCATCAAGACCGAAGATGGGTTGGCCGATCAGCTAGGACAGGTATCTTTGGAGGAGCCGTTGGTTGAGAACATTGCAGTTTCAGAGGATGCAGAAGAATGGGATGGTCAGAACCTGTTGCAGCATTTGGGGAATCTGAATATAGAAGATGATATGGTTGCAGTCATTGGGGCAGAGATGGCAGACGATACGGATCCAAGGACGTTGGTGACACCCATGGTTGGAAAGCTGAAGAATTGGTGTGTATTTGGCGGACCCGTAGCCACAAAGGAATACATGGTTGAAGAGCTGGGACTGATGCCTCCTCCTGTTGAGTCTCCCCCTGATTCCCCCAAGTCCTCTGCTTCTTCAGAGTAATCGGTTTTGTCTGAGTCTGATGTGTTTTCTTTTGAGTTTGAGTCTTCTTCCAAGTCTGATGACCTCACGTCAGAAGACTATGAATTAGTTGCAAATGTTGTTTTCCCTTTTGCTATGAATGAAAAACTAGATCTTTCTGAGTATCCCCTCATAGCCAATCTTCTTAATGATAAATTAACTAAAAATAATGCTCAACTTAATCAAATTAACTTAGTTAATAATGACTCATTAGAAGAAGCGGACACACTAAACAATGAATATATTAAAGAAATTTCTAAGCAAGTTATCAATCAAAAGGAAGGTCGAGCCCAAGCTGCCGATGAGGTGTTATCACGTATTAATTTGGGAACGGAAGAAGAGCCGAGAGAGACACAGATTGGAAGCTTCTTCGAAGGGACTGAAAAGGAAGCGTTGATTGAGCTGCTTAAAGAATATTCGGATGTGTTCGCATGGTCATACAAGGATATGCCGGGGCTGGATAACTCGATAGTGGAGCACAGAATACCACTAACACCAGACGCCAAGCCTGTCAAACAGAAATTGCGCCGCATTAAGCCAGAATGGTCTCTGCAAGTTAAAGAAGAGATAGAGAAGCTCCTCCGGGTAGGCTTTATCAGAGTTATTGAGTATCCGACGTGGTTATCTAATATTGTGACGGTCAGTAAATCGAATGGCAAGGTTAGAGTTTGTGTTGACTTCCGAGATCTCAACAAGGCTAGCCCAAAGGACGACTTCCCGCTGCCCAATATCGACATGCTAGTAGATGCCACTGCTAACTACGAGGTCAAGTCTTTTGTAGATGGTTTTGCAGGATATAATCAGATCAAGATGGCGGAGGCAGACTCAGAGAAGACAAGGCTTTCACTACACCATGGGGAACATATTGTTACACTGTAATGCCATTCGGATTGAAAAATGCAGGGGCCACATACCAAAGAGCGGTCACAGCATTATTCCATGACATGATCCATAAGGAGATTGAGGTGTATGTCGACGATATGATCATCCATTCCAAGGGGTCAGACGGTCAGCATTTCATTGATTTGAGAAAGTTCTTCGACAGACTGCGTGAGCACGGGATGCGTCTGAATCCTGCCAAGTGTACATTTGGGGTTATTCGAGGAAAGGTCCTGGGCTACATGGTCACCGAACGAGGGATTGAGGCAGATCCAAGGAAGATTCAAGCCATCATGGAGATGAGGCCACCACGTACAGAAAAAGAAGTTAAGGGATTCATGGGACGGTTACAATACATCGGCCGCTTCATTAATCAATTGACTACTATGTGTGAACCGATTTTTAGACCGATGAAGAAGACCGCAAGTATAGATTGGGACCGGAAGTGTCAAGAAGCCTTTGAGGAAATCAAGAGATACTTGGTCAATCCCCCTATCCTTCGCCCCCCACATTCGGAGAAACCATTGCTATTGTACCTAACAGTAACTGATACAGCCGTTGGGGCTATGCTGGCACAAGAAGCCAAGGACTCTCGGGTGGAGAACGCCGTTTATTTTGTTAGTCGAAAGTTGCAAGGGAGTGAGCTAAACTACTCAGCATTGGAAAAAACCTGTACCGGGCTAGTTTGGGTGGTTAATAAGCTCAAGCATTACTTGTCAGCGCATCCGATTCTGCTAGTATCAAAGATGGATCCCATTAAGTATTTGTTTGACAAACCTTCTCTGTCCATGAGATTAGCCAAGTGGTCGGTATTTCTGGGGGAATTTGATATCACCTATGTGCCGAGAAAAGCAGTTAAAGGGAGAGCCATGGCGGATCATTTAGCAGAGTTTCCAAGTACAGAAGAACAGGGGCTTGAACCGGAATTTCCAGACGAGGGGATTTTCAACCTTGATACAGAAGAGAGATGGCAACTATTCTTTGATGGAGCCGCGAACAAGAGGGGCAATGGAGTGGGAATCCTTTTGGTTGATCCCAAAGACGAGCACACCCCCATCGCCATCAAGCTGAATTTCACAACCACCAATAACGCGGCTGAATACGAGGCATGCATAGCCGGTTTAGAAGCAGCCTTGGAGCGTAATGTAAAGGAGTTGGAGGTATATGGAGACTCAGCTTTAATTATCAATCAGACGTCTAAGAAGTGGAAGACTGTTGACCCCTACTTACAACAGTATCAGACTCATATGGAAGAGCTTGTCAAGCAATTCAGAGAAGTGACATTCCATTATCTACCCAGAGACAGAAATAGATTTGCCGACGCTTTAGCTACACTGGCTTCTTTGGTCGAGATCCCTCACGGAATGTCTGTAAAACCGTTCAGAGTTGGCCGAAGAGAGAACCCCGCTTACTGCTACGAAGCCTACTGCTGCGAGATTCAAGCTGACATCGAGGAGAATAAGGAACCATGGTACGCACAAATCTATGAGTATCTCAAGAAGGGTGATGTGTCTTTTCTAGGAGACGTGAAAGCCAAAAAGCTTTGCAGGCATTGGAAACGATTGGCCGGACGCTTTGTTCTACTAGATGATATGTTGTACAAAAAGACACTACGATGGTCTCCTCGTTACTTCGTGTAGACGCGAAACGAGCGTAAGTGATCATGGAAGAAGTACACGATGGCCTATGCGGTCCACACATGAATGCCAGAATGTTGAGACAAAAATCACACTCTGGTTGGGTTATTATCGGGTCACTATAGGTAGCCGATCGCATCCAGCTTCGTGCGGAAATGTCCCAAATGCCAAATGTGTTCCAATTTGAACCATGTGCCCCTCACGAGTTGTATAGCATGGTAAACCCCTTGGCCATTTACGACATGGGGGATTGATGTGATTGGGCAAGATTACACCGCCGGGAAGCAATGGGCATTGTTTTGTATTAGTGGCTGTGGATTACTTCACCAAGTGGATCGAGGCAAAATCTTACAAGGTGTTGATTTCC
Organism: Adenophora triphylla var. japonica; assembly: GCA_022495995.1. Taxonomy (NCBI): domain Eukaryota; kingdom Viridiplantae; phylum Streptophyta; class Magnoliopsida; order Asterales; family Campanulaceae; genus Adenophora; species Adenophora triphylla. Next base: position 7,280 of record JAFEMH010006226.1, on the reverse strand, counting down.
TAAAGGTTGCACAGCTTCATTAAGGAGGACATCATGTGCAGATATGGAGTACCAAATGAGATTTTCTCGACAACGGGTCCCACTTCGGCGGAGATTGTGACAAATTACTGGGCAGAGTTCAAGATTACCCCAAGACAAGTCTTCCCTTATAGCCTCGTAGATCAACTGAGCAATCGAAGGCCTAACAAAACGATTGGAGCGTATAATCGAAAGACAAATGATTCGAGGTAGGGACTCGGCCCGAGAAACTACCATTGGCACTTTGGGGATATAGAACCTTCCTGCTCGTAGCCTACATGCGAAACTCCTTTTGCTCGACATACGGGATGGAGGCGCAAGACTCCCGCTGAGTTAGAAGTCCCGTCTTTGAGGATCTTATTAGAAAATCAAGTAGCGTAAGTTGAATGGCTCCGCAGCCGATATGATCGCTGGCCACACTTGACGAGCGCAGACTCAAAGCCATGGAACACATCCGAGCCTATCAAAGACTTGGACAGCCAGCGGCTTTCAACAAAAGGTGCAGCTCTTAGATATTAAGGAGGGAGATTTGGTTTTGAAGCAAGAACTTCCCAATAAGTTCAATCCTCTTGGGAAGTGGGCCCCTACATGGACCGGCCCGTATGTGATCAAGAAGATATTTTCGGGTGGAGCAAGCTTAAAATAGCGTATTTGGATGGCAACGAATTCCAAGGAGCCTACCAACCTCAGCAAGCTCAGCACGCTACTACAACTAAACTCTTCCTCCCTCTAAATAAAAAAAAAAAAAAAAAAAAAAACGCAAAAAGAAGCCCGCGAGATTGAAAACCCGCAAAGGGCGGTCTAGCAATAAAAGAAAGGGTGCGTTCAAAAGCTCGCTAGATTGAAAACCCGTAAAGGGCGGTCTAGGCAAAAGTTAGAGCAAATAAAATAAAAATTGTCCCGCTTCTATCTTCCCTTTCTTAAAATAGTAGCTTGATGAAAATGAACTACACGACCCGAGCCCCTTGGTTCTCATTGTAAAAGGGGAACGTAGGCACTTTCTTTAATTGGTGCGGTCCAAAAATAAATAAAAATCCAACTGTTTTTACTAAAGCAATAAACTTTTTCATTCCCACAATCAAGGCTTGATTACACTTATTTGATGAGTCTAAGCTCGACTATACTAATGACTAAATAACTTGCAAAAGAAACTAAAAAAATTAAAAAAACAAAATAAATAACTAATGTGTCTGCATATGACTGTGGGTGGATACTCTGACATATAAGGTCTACTCCTTGGCACTAGGCCCCTCATCTCCATCCTTCTTCTTCTTGGTAGCCTCGTCGAGTCGGTTTCTTCTTATTCTCTCTCTTAAAATAAAGCAAATATTTCTTCTTCAATGGGGAACCTCCTCGACCGCCTTACTCCTTCAACTTCCGCTCCATCTTCTTGGGAGGATTCTCCTCCACCGTGTTCTAGAGAAATCCCCAAAGCCTCCCCGTCTCTGAGAAAATGGCTCGAAGATATGTTAGGAACCAATCTCCGTCTCAAGTCATACAAAGTCTCCCTCATCGGTCCCAAGTTTTCTTCATACCATGTCAGATAAGCATGCGACAAATGAGTGCTAAGTGGTCCGCGTGCAAGATAGACTCGTGGCATCCCATGAGAACTCCATAAGCTTACCATCAAAACCGAAACACCAACGTCCATTGGGAGGACTTTGACGTAATCATCAAACTCGAAGTTCCCCAAGTTTGAGGACGGACCTGCTCCATGCCATATTGCCGAAGTACCCGCTCTGCATAATAAAAAGTGGTGGTCTCAAAAGCTGGTACACGAATCAGGCATTGCCCAAGCTGAAGGCTCCGAATGAAGGAGAGGCCCCAATGCTGTACTCGCCAATGAATCCTATCAGTATCCACCTCCGCCAAATACATCTTCCACTCCCGTTCTGACAAGCCAGAAAGCGGATCAATCTTCCTCCTACAACCATGAAACCAAGGCCTAACACTCGAAGGGGGAATCTCTAGAACAAAAAGTCGATCCTCGAGCCACGTGGTCAGTAATTTGGCACTGCCCCTAGTCATAAGCGGAGCACCCCTAGCTATCTGAGATATACCATGAAGCGTCTCGCCCAAGAGAACCGGAATGATGCTCTTCCCCGAACGGGCTTGATCAACCATATCCAAGCATCCACTGGTAGCTACACCCACGTAAGGAGAAAACAGAACCTTGGAAAATAAGCAGAGGGCCAGGCAATCCAAGGCAAAATCCGAGTCGAAGTCATCACCATGAGCAAATCTCCCAAGAAATCACAGATATCTATGTCTACACCTTCAACCAAACCTCTAGCCACAGCTGTAGGGATGCGCAGAAATTTGGCCACCCTTGTCACCAACGGAACTCTATCCTGCGGAACCGCTATCAAACTGACATCATCCCCTCCGCACAGAGCAAGAAAATCCTCGTAGGTGGGTGTAATCTCGTTGTAAGAAAAATTGAAAACGTGATTGGATTCGTCCCAAAAGCAATGGCAAAGATGTAGGAGATTCCAATTGGGATGCATGGGCAAAGGGACCAAATACACTTCACCCCAAAGCGTTTATCAAAAGCATGACGAATGCAGAGCGAGGTACCTTGGATACCCAAATGACCGCCCAAATCACTCTCACAATTGTTTTGCTTCTCCATCAAAAAACAGAAGGGTGAGAATTCATCAGTGTTGATTGATTCACGACAAAAAGAAAAAGCAATAAAGAAAAGAGCGTAACAAAGATTTAAGAAGAGAGAAAAGAAATTATGTTTTGTACCCATCGGCTGACAAGGGTTTTATAGGTTTTGGTATTAAAATCCGTACAGAAAAAGGACAGCTAGGGCAATCCGTTCAGGAAAAGGACAGCATAGGGCCGATCGGCCCCTTCCAGAAGTCAAAACCGCCGCCTTTTCAAAGAAAGGCCGATCGGACCTTTAATTTGGGCCGATCGGACCTTTAAATTTGGGGCCGATCGACCCTTTAACTCCCCAAGTACAACACAGCCCCAGCAAGTCCAAGGCTCCACCTTTTGTTCTTTTATTTTATTTTTTTATCTTTATTCTTTATTCTTTATTGTTTTCTATTTTCAATTTTTACTTTATTTTATTTTTATTTTGTCCAATGCAAAGGTACAAAAATAGATAAGGTCCAAAAATAGAAATGTACATAAATAGAAAATGCTAACTCTTATATATTAAATCCTTAGAACATTACATAAAGCATTCATCGTTGAGTCAAAGATAAAATCTAGAGTCTGCATACTCCTACTTTTTCCTAACAGGTACTACATAAAAATGAAAAATCCTAATGACCCCGACGGGAAGTCGAGGCACGACCGCGAGAAAACCCGGATGTCGAGCTACCATCACCCTGGGAGCGCTGTCTCCACTGTGCCGGATCCACATCTACTGATCTCCGGGATTGGCAAGAAAGTGCCGCCACTGCACTCCTCAGCAGACGGGTCAGTACGTTGCTATGCCTCACGGACCGCACATAAGACTCCCGAGTAACCTGCAAAAATCAAGGGCGAGAGTTACATCATAACTAAATCATAAGTACCAGTACATGAAGAAGAAAGGTAAAAGGCATACCCCGCCAGCACCACCGGGAGGAAGCTGGGCACCCTCCACCTCATCGGGCCTCGTAGGAGCTCAAGTCTACCCGCACCTCCCCGTCGGCCATATGCACATAGAAATGATCAGGAAAGGGAGGCATATCTACTATCTCGGAGGTGCAAAGACCCATCGGCTCGGGAATAACCTGATCCCCGTTCCCCATACCAAAGAAATTTCTCATCCGCAGCAGCCTCCGCCGCACTCACCCGCGGTGATCTCGTATAAAGAGCTACAAAATCTATATAAGGCATGTCAAGGCGGAAGTGATAAGCGGGGACCCCATACGTATACATCCATCCTCCTGAATCGGTCCGGTACCACATATTCTCGGGAGGGTGCCGTGGCGCATAAAGAGGAGCCCACGCATGGTGCCGTCTCGACACCCGCTCACCCGCATACATCGCATCGCAAGCAATCCAACCAGCAAGTTAGCCTCAAGGGAAGCAAGAATATCCCGAACGGCGCCAACGGCCTCGTAAGCCTCGTGGAGTCCAAGGAAAGAGTAAAACTCAGTGCCCATCGGGACCATCAAACACAGCCCTCAAATCGTATTCACGAACCGTCTTTCGGATATCCTCGATCCGGTTTTCCTTCCTCCAAGCACCGCAAGATGGGCACATCCCGAGTCCGGTCCCGTAAGGTGAAAGGCGCAACGCCGAAGATCTCATAAACCCAAGCCTCGCAAAAGACAAAATGTACGTATATTTACAAAGACGAAAAAAACAAGTGACAAGTAAGTGGGTAAATGAGAATGACAAGAGTTAGCATACCTCCAGACAAAGTGAAAGCATCAAAAGAAGAGGTGTTGGACCTCGAGACAAAGGTCAAGGGCCCGGCAAGCCCGGCCAAGCCGGCCCCTCCCCAAGAAATATACCCGCACTAAGTCCAAGTCGACAAAGCACCCAATAAAGAGAATTCCAAGACACCGGGCCCGAGTTGGGAAAGAGGGCCACCGATAAGCCGTACCAAAGGAATCCCTGACAAGTGCGTCCATCCCATACCGACCGACTCGCACGATCAATGGCGCCTCAACAAGCTTGTACAGCCTTTCCCGCGTCAACACCGAAATTTCTGTCGGGGCCAACGCTAGCGCCAAACAACTCGCTGGATCTCGACGAGCCTTATCAGAGTGTAGGGTCTCATCAAAAGGCAACACTACATCCGTAAATCTCAACCCGGTGAGGACGGCGAAGCCGCAGTAGGAGTGATCGTAGTCTCACCCCAACTCGTATGGAAAGTATGTGTCGTGTCCCACCAAAACTCACGACACACCTTCACCACAAGATTACACTTCCGGGTCCGACCCATCCGTGAAACCATATCAAAGAAGGGGCCCAACCCCAAGCTCCACACCATCTCGCGAGGACCACCTCACCGGCCGGCAAAAGCGCCCACAACTCACCGACCGCCTTAAGTGGAACTACGTCCCTTCATCTTCTTCATCTCGCAGTAAACACAAAGCACAGTATGTGTACACACATTATCATTCCTCGCATTTTAAAATAATAAAACATCTTCGCAGACAATGTGGATCAATTATTATGTTGTTAAATAAAAATTGTACCTTCATCCCGACGCGGATCGAAGACCAGCTGGGATCTTACATAGAAAATTCAGTGCCCGCGTAAAAGTCCTGCCCGGTTGGTAAATGCAAATGCAACTAACAGCCTCGAAGGCCGATAATTGCGCGAAGCTCGACGACGCCTTCCTAGCCTTCAAAGCATTCCCGCCGGCCATGCCACTCCTGGCCACTCTCCCGCACGCATCAACCTCCTCTTCATCATCATCACCACCACCATTTCCACCTTATTCCCGCCACGGCCACCATCGCTTGCCGCCATACCCACCGCCGATTTCACCTGCATGATGGCTGCCGCCACCGCACTCACCAAGGTCTGACATCCACCACCCCGCTGGCCGCTGCCATGGCCGCCACCTCCATAACCTCCATAACCTCCATCAAAACCACCTCACCCATATCACAAAACCGCCCTAAACTCAAGGCCGTAACCGCTGCCACCCCATCACCGTGAGCTTCCACTTAGCACCAACTCTTCCATGCCATGGCCAGAAGATCACCTATACCACCGGTGTACGATCCCAAAGGTTGATAGTCCGGGCGATTCACAAAAGAAATCACATTCTTCAACCCAACTGGAGGATTCATTGGTGGTGAAAACCTTAGCAAAATCCCTAAGGCACAAATCGGTGGAACTTCAAAGATTTTTCCGGCGAAAACCTTCAAGCAAACTCGGACTGAAGAAGAAATGCGCAAGAGGAAGAAGAAGAAGGTGTGTTGGAGAAGGAGGAGTACTGCTCTTAAGGCCGACCTGGCCGCTTTTTAGGCCAATCGGGAGTCCAAGCGCCGATCGTCTCTCCATTTGTGTTTCTTTTCACCTCGATCCAACGGCCAGATTCCATCCCCGGCGACTCCCGATCTCTCGTCCAATGGCCCCACCAATCGGGAGCATAGTGGCCGATCGCGCCCTTCACCCTCCGCCCGACGCGTGTCTCCTCGGGCCGTAGAGTGAGTTGACCTGGACTGCATTTATTACTCTCTTTCAAAAATCTTTCCCCTTTTCAAAACATTGTAATCCCCCATTTTCAAAAAATTCCCCCATTTTCAAAAATGACCGTTTTCAAAAAAATAAAAAAAATCCTTTTTAAAATAATTCCTTTTTTTTTTAATTTATTTCATAATTCCAAACTTTTTTTGTTTAAATTAATATTTTTTCGGGGTGACTCCCGCAAAAGTCAAATGCTTGGCTTTTGATTCCCACACAGTTTTTCCCACATTGCCCCATACACTTTCTCTCGGTACGCGAATCAGGACTACACTTGATTTGTTCCATCACATTCAATTTTCAAAGGAAAAATTCAAGACTATACTCGAATTTCCTTTCCACACATTATCTCACAAATCAAGACTACACTTGATTTGTTCCATCACACACAATTTTCAAGGGAAAAATCAAGACTATACTTGAGTTTCCTTTCCACACACACAACATATTTTCCCGCGGAGAAGGCAAGGCTATACTTGGATTCTCCTTTCCTCGTACATCTTCCTTGAATATTATTGGCCCGACCGCCCTTAGATTCGATCCTCAAAGCCTCGCCACAAATCGCATCTTTGGTTTCGAGACGCCGCACGTCCGCTCATTCTCGGGTACTAAACGCCCACTCTTTTCGAACTACGACTCTGGCTTGATTCCTCTTTGGGATACGTAGGGTGAGACCCTGACGTGAGTCCAGGCCCACTTGACCTACTGCCGGTCGTCCTTTGCGGACTCACTCGAGTCCAACCCTTGCATCCGCAAGCATCACTTTCCTTACCTCCCGAAATCCCTTTTTCAGGATCTGATCCTATTTTTTCTATCGTCGACCCTTACTTGTCTTACAAGAAGCGTCGCGAGGGGCTACCGTTAGTACCCGGTCCGAAAAAAGGGTATTCCAAATGGGGCCAATGCCTGCCCTGCTAACTAAATAAAGAAACCCTAACAAAACCCTAAAACTCATTATTTCGTCCGTACCGCGCCGTCACCGTCCGCCTTGGAAAGTACCGCAGTGTTGGGGAAAGTGCCGATCGGCTCCTTGTCAGAGCCGATCGACCCTTTATATAGAGCCGATCGACCTCTTCAAATTCCCTAGTGCCGATCGACCCTTCAATGGC